>JAGSMT010000484.1:0-66055 GCA_029286875.1 Lamproptera curius
TTGTTTTTCCCTAATTAAGGTTGCCGGAAAAAACTGGATATGTTAAATAACTATTTTAATTTATAAAAATAATTGTAAAAAAACCACAAAATATAAAAAATTGATTTATTAATTAATAATATTTTAATTAAAAATTTTTATTTGAATATGGTGGTTAAATTTATCAAATTTTTTGGGAAAAAAGTTACTTGTTCAATTATTTTGTATTTTAAATAATTGAAAATTTAACTTGACTCCTTTCCTTTGAACAGGAAACAAATTGTGACATCTAATAATTTGGAACGTTCCAACAATAATTTAAATTAAAATTGAGACAACGGAAAAATCTCTTGCAATTAAAAATACCTTATTATTATCAAACAAAATTTTTAAAATAAATTTTCTAATAAAAGACACAGGATGAAACCGGACTAAAATTTCAAAGAATGGCTTGAATAATTTTGTAAAAAATTGAAAAGACAGCACGTCAAGAATAAAGTTAAACCGGATGTTTAGGTTTCAGCCTTTCGTAGAGATAAAGCTAGCGGTGGCTCTTTAAATTAAAATATACTTTTAAAATTTAAAAATCAAAGATATTGTGGTCTTAACGGACTTGGGTAGTTGAGGCTTAGCATTTCTTTTAGGTAAAATCCCACAGCGTTATAGAACCTTTTGAAGTTGTTCTGAAAAATATTGAAACATCTAATCTAAAAAGTATATTAAATTTTTGGATTTAAATTTTTATTAGATTGCAACACCACATTAGATTCAGATCTTTTAAAGTTATATAACCTTTTAAATTTATTTATTGAACCAACAAAATTACCCGACTTTTGCAACATGTATAGATAATATATATATTTAATTTTCAACCATTAAAAAGTCAATTATTAAAAGTTAACCCCCAAATTGTGGTAATTTCCCTTTAAAATAGATAAAATGATATATAACAAAAAGTTCCAAGGCCAAAATGTTTGTTCATGTAAAAAGGTATTGAGAAGTTCGAATAAATTTTAAAAAGTTAATTTTTACTTTAGATGAAAATCCACATTTTTTTAGGCATTATTATTTTAATAAGAAAAGAATTTAATACTATATTTACTTCAAAACGGTTAAATTAAAGGTTCGCGTTTTAGTCAAAAAGTTTGGAACCCAAAAAAAGCGGGGAATTTAAAGAGCTTTTAGTCAAAAAAATAACCATAATAACTTTTGTTAATGTTGCCCTATTCTAAAATATTTAAAAAGGTTTATCTGGCTAAATGTTTTATTTTAAAAAAAATTAAAAATTCATGATAAAAGGAAAATGATTGGAATAATTTAATGAAGAAACGGAAGGGCGCTAGGGGCCTAAAAATAACTTTAAAAATTTGATAACCATACAATTAAGCTGACAGATGTTTACCTATTTTAAAGTTTTTCGGACATTCCGGGTTTGCTCCGTCCTTTTTTTGTTGCGAATCACTTTAAAAGATAATGTTTTGAATGTAAAAAATGTTTAATTTTACAAGTGTGCAAGGAATTATTAGTGGAGAAAATTGATATTAAAAAACTGCAGATTTGGGAACTTTTAATGATAAATTGATTATTGATTATCACCTCATCACAACAATATTTTAAGATCCAGAGGGATTTCCGACCTAAAAGCAAGAGGTTATACCGGTTTTAAAGAAATATACCCAAAAAATTTTAGACCAATTTATTTTCCTACTTTTAAAAATATTTAAAAATTATTAAACCAAAATTAAACATTTAACGTTTGTCTATTAATAAAAACATCGGCTTCACAGGGTCGCCCCGATTGAGCGGCGTTTTCTTAAAATCTTTGGGCTAAGGTCGCAGGACCCAGGATTTTTCGTCCAAAAAGCTTTTGATTGCGGGAAAGCGAAACTTTGGTCGGAAA
Source organism: Lamproptera curius (assembly GCA_029286875.1). Classification (NCBI taxonomy): domain Eukaryota; kingdom Metazoa; phylum Arthropoda; class Insecta; order Lepidoptera; family Papilionidae; genus Lamproptera; species Lamproptera curius. The sequence goes on from JAGSMT010000484.1 coordinate 1,880, forward strand.
TTTACTATGGTGTGAAACGCCGCACTAACTTCTGTCTTCACTTGGCCACCGAACCGAGGGTTGGTGAATGGAAAAGTCCAGGGGGGAAAAGGGGGTCCCAAAAGGGTCCTTGGGCCTTTTCCTTTTCATCTATATTTTTCCCTTATGTTATTAATAAAACACGGATGTTTTTTTTGGTGATACTTCCTTTAATTTTTAAAATTAAACGACACCAATAAAGGTTAAATAATTTTCCTCTGGGGGCATGGTTTGTGTCAATAATTTGCCAAAAACCAGAAGAAAAAATTTAAATTTATATCCAAATGTAAGACCGAGTAAAGGAAGTGTTTAAGATGAAAGGAGATAACGTTGTTGGTAACCGTTTTTAAATAAAATAGATACCAGGCCCCTCTTTAAAGACTGTCGAATAAACTCAGCCTCAAAGCGTCAAGAAAATCAGACAATTAACTGACGGGAGACGGCCCGGTTAGTATACTTTAGCTATTTCCACAGTGTAATGTCTTATGGCATTCTACTGTGGGGAAGTGCACGGATACTAATACGATCTTTGTCCTCCAAAACGAGCTATTCGAGCGGTTTATAACTCTGGCTCCAAAGAATCCTGAGAAAATTGTTCCAGAGAGTTAAAAATACTAACGTTACTTCTAATACATTTTCGAAAACCTAATGTATTGCAAAAATAGAAATGATTTTCTAGACATTTGTGATGCACATAACATAAATACTAGAAACAAACATAATTAATTCTTCCAGCAACTAGACTGCGAAGAATAAGTAAATCTTTATGGGACAATGTATACGCTTAAACAATCCGTAAACGTTCAGAATTTAACTGTAATAAATTTAAAAGTAGTAAAGGAACGTTTATGTTTAAAGGTTATATGACATAAATGAATTATAATGATAACACAGCCTGGTAATGGAATGCTCGCTCCAGGCTTTTCAAGTATAATATACGTATGATAGTACTGTATGTAGCTCATAAGAAAATTTATATGTATATATTTGATTATTTTAAAAGATGACAAAATAGGCCCTGTGAGTTTCTTTTGCCGGTTCTTCTGCAGATGGAAGTCTATTCGAACTGGTGGTAGGTCCTTGACAATCAATAAGCGAGTGTTAACTTCTATATTGAATAAAGATATTTGAATTTGAAAAATTTGAATTTGAATTTATAAGTATAAATTCGTACACTACATTTTTCTAAAGACAGTTTACAAGTTGGAGGCATAAAATTTAATGATTAAGGTTGTGAAATATATCTATCTATATAAATATAAGACTTTTTCAAACTTTCTAAGGCAACTTGACACATTTTATTCCTGTCCTAGATAATCCTATTCATCATCATCAACCTTTGATAGTCCACTGCTGGACATAGGCCCCTAATACACCCTTTCCATTAGGAGGATAATCCTATTGTAGTTCAGTAAAGCTTTTCCACCAGTTTTGACAAAAAGTAAGAGAGCCCATTTTTCTGAATGAAAAAACTGTCTTATTTAGTGGTATGTGTTGTGGTACTTATCATTAATTTTACACCATTGCACTAATTCAAAATTATATACAATAATATAAAAAAAATTGTCAAACATCATCGAGAAGTATTTATTTATTTATTTATTTATACTTTGCACAAGTAGTACAGAGGCGGACTTAATGCCTCAGGCATATTCTCCCCAGTCAACCTTGGGGTGGTGCAGAGAGTGAAGTAGGGAGGTGCATAGAGAGTATGAACAGCAAAGCGATATGACTTAAAGTGTGTGAGATGTAAAACAAAAAGCAATTTAAAAACAAAACATAGGCAAAGGTTCGGTCTTTGATTCTCTTTTCTAATCTTCTTGCGTGTTAACTTGAGAGCGAATGGTTCCACACGTAAACGATCCAATAAAAAACAAAATGTTTAAACTAACGCCAACTGCTGTAATCTTTCGGAAATAATTACAAATATCTCAGTCATTATTTTGCTAAAACAAATTGTTGATGAGTACGCGTATTCGAGAAATCATATCATGTTACTTCCAATGTTTTTCCTGTAGTGTTTCTATATAAACAGTCCATTCATACTTTTTGAACGTTATGCAACTTGTGCGCGCTGCACTAAACCTTGAGCCATAGGTAAACAGCTATTAAAAGGCAATTTAGATATTATACAAATTATTATGAAGAAAGTTAGAATGCCATTTATGAAGCCTTATTTAATCAAGGAGATTCAGTAAAGCTAACGCATTACGAAAATAGCTATCACAAATTTTCGTTAAGAAATAGCTTAAGTCATATAGTGCACACCTAAAGAAAGAATATTATTCCATATACCAAATGTAGCATATAAAAACTTTGTTTTACATATTATGATAAAAGTCACAGCCAGTTCCGATTAGCGTATTGATGTATGCATAATTTTAAACTGGTTCGAAACGTAGCACAAATAGTGAATAAAGAAGGACGAGGTGTGCAAAAAATATTGTGTTAAAATTTTAAATAATGGATTTATTAAAATAATAGCAGCAGGTGGTCGCTAAACGAATGAGTAAGAATAACAGAGAATTTTAACTGTTTCAGTATTCATTTCAGCAATGAGAACATAAAAACTTTTTATTGTTATAAGAATCCCTTTAATGTTAAAAAGAACAGTCGTTAGAGTAACGAAGGGCCACCTGATGGGAAGTGGTCACCGACGCCCATGGACATTGGCAATACCACTGGTAACCAACGCGCTGCCTACCGTGAGACATAAGGGTGTAAGTCTCGTTTACTCAGGTAATACACAGGCTACGGTGTCCTTTACATCGGAACACAGCAGTGTTTCCACCTACTGTTTCTGCGGCAGTAATAGGTACCCACCCAGACTGGTCTCCTGTAAAAGGGGACCTACCCCGGTAGTACGTTGCAGAGAAAACTAGATTTAATTTTTACTGACACAGAGTTCCCTTTAATGCACGCCTCCTGTAGTCATCCAGCGTCTGATGGGCATATAAAAGTCGGTCCACCCACCATCCTGCATTGGGACAGCGTGATAGGATACGGCCTCACATGTGAGATGGCTATGTCCAGCAGTGGACTTAGGCTAATGATGAAAACAAATTGTTAAAAGATTTTTTCAATTTCTTTTTATTTAATTTTTTTGTGTTTCTGTAAAAAATGGTATCGCGTCAAAAACGTCGCTTTTGTTCTCAGTAACTTTCCCAAGTTATCACAAAGTCACTTTTAACAAACCAGATTTACTGTTTTATGAGAAATCACAAATCCGAGGTTAAGTTGTATTCAATATTATTTTGATAAAATTTAATGATTGATGCCGTGAAATTTTAAGGCAGTACGTAATGATACAAGACCAAAGATAGTCTGAACGATTTTTATTTGGCAATAAAACGTAAACATGCATCATCTTACTTTCAAGGCAATTAAATATCCCTAAATCCAACCACTTCATAAAGATAAAATGCTACTCGCACGATTTGAACCAACCCTCCCGGTTTTGTAAAGCACAAGCAACTCATAATTTTAGCTAAATGAACTGGTCCCATGTTTATAAAATAATCATATTAAAATATTTTATAGAGCTCAATATAATTACTAATCTAGGAAAAGATCAATCATTTAATTTAATAAAATATTAATTAAAATAAAGTACAAACATACACCTTTACTCGCTGGAAATATTATTTTCACTATTAGCAACTTACTATTATAATCATATTTTAACACTGTTCGTTTCAAATTCTTTCCAGCGGTCCTGGTGACGGACAGACTGACTAAGACAGTGATCAAACAGTTGATGTCGAGATAAAGTTTCATATTAGTAAAGCTATAAATTTGTTAAAAATAAATCAGCAGGTTTAGGAGCATAAACCACCCGAAATTTATAAATATGGGCTAGGAAATAAACTAGGAAAATTATATGAGTTTATAATTGCAATATGGGAAACTGAGATGGTTCCGTATGACCTGCGCAATATGTATAACTGCACCTAAGGGGCATCTCACTATTGTCTTCACAGGTCTTTGCATGAGCGGTTCTAAAACCCAAACTAAAACCACCTCCTAGAGGACAGAACAACGAATCAATCAACCTATACTTATAAAATAAACACCTCGAGAAGAAGTTGCCAGTATTAGCCTAACCTAGGGAGCCATATCAAAATGATAAAACACTCTTATTAGAGATTTTTTCGTCCATAGGCAAGGCAGCTGCTGCTTTAGGGTCTAAGTCATCGTGTCTGAAGTCCCAAGTCCTAGGTCTCGCTAAAAACTTCTTGTATTTAGGGCCATTGGTCTGCCAATTTCTATATGCTGCCGAATCCTGGTGTCTTCATAGAAGAAATGTTAGAAGGCTGGACTCCTTCCACCTAAAATGTTTGCGGTTTATTCTTCGTATTAAGTGGCAGGACCATAACCAATGCAGAGGTTCTGCAGTGCATTGACATGCTTGGCGTGAAACTACATAATGAAAATGCTTTTAACTTAGATGGTCTGCTCGTCCTTCGCATGGATGATCGCCGTTTGCCAAAGCAGTGTTCTGTTCTAAACTTAGTGTTGGAAAAAGGAAACCGGTAAGTCAATTCCGAAGATATAAAGACGTTTTGTAACGCCACTTGAGTAATTGTGAGATCGCACCAGAGAAATGGCAAGAGTTTGCTATGCGAGGCTGAAATAGCGTGATGGTACTCAAGCTGGACTTAAGAAGTTTGAAGAGTCTCATCTTAAAGCTAAGAAACCAAGCGTGCTCTGAAAACCCACCCAATGGTCTCCTATAGCATACACTTACAACATTTTAGGAGTCCTTTACTGTACGCAGTGTGATCGCACTTTTAAGACTAAAATCGTATTTGAAAGTCATATTTGAGCGCATCCAAGAAATAAAGTAGCAGAGGTCGCCGTTGTCAGATACTAGGAGGCCATCACCTAAGTTCATAATAAATCCTTTGTATGCTATTTTACTTTAAATCAAATCAAATAATAGTACAAAATATCAAAGATTTGATGAAGGAAAATGTAAAGAATATTCAGATAAATAAAGAAAACTTCCTATAAAATGGCAGATAAAACAGAGAAGTATCAGGAAATTTTGAAATAATATTCTGAAGGTGCACCTTTTATTATGGATAACATAATACAAAACAGTACAACAGGAGATATTTTGCTTGATAAAATTAAGTTACAAAAGTAATTTACTTTGTAAAAATAACCATTATTAAATCAATTAACAAAATAATCAAGAGTAATTTCGAAAATTTAAAACATCATTGTGCAAAAACAAAACCATTAAAGAAGTGATTACAAAAAATTATAAGAGAGAATGAAAATAAAGTTCTGTACTTGACGCGAAAAACAATTAGCCTAAAATCGTCTTTTGCCAAGAAAACTATTTAGAGTAACTACCCTGATGATTTAAAAGTTCATTATAAGATTTTACTGCTATGAAAGTTTGCTAAATTTAACTTAAAAACTCAGAAAATCAGGAGCAATATAAACAATAAACAAGAATTTAAAATAAAAGTTGAAACAATAAGGTAGTTAGCGAAACGTTAAATTATATGAGTAAGCGTGCAGCTTTATTAATTCTGTGTAAGTATGATACGGAATACATTTAACTGAAATTTATTTACGCCAGTGCAATATTGTGTTGAAATTTATAGTGTTGTAACTAATAGGTAATAAATTCTGTGTAATGCTTGATATAATTAATGATTAATCATACTAAACTAACAATAAAATAGTAAAGCGGCCAATCGTCGATCGTAGTATGGATCAAATTGAATGGTTTTTGTGTAGATTATTTTAGTTGCAGATACTGGATAATCTTACATATTATTTAACTTCAATAGACTTTCTCATCCGTGTAATGGTCTCAGGTGTAGAAGCTGCCAGTATTTATGCCTATGTGTTTTGTGTCTATTGAGCTGGTATAGAGTCAGGTATTAGACATCAGATCAGAAATATTTTTATAAAAAAGGTCTACCACAACACTGGTAACTTTATAAGACTTAATTATTTTGTTTACGATATCTGTAATGAGTTTCTATTTATCTGAATATAAAATGTCGTGGCAAGTTGATTATGTTTACCATCCTAACAAAGAGCAAAATCTATCCACGATAACAAAATTCTTTTGTACATTGTTCTGTTTATTTTTGCAAGAAAAAAACAACCTTTAATTTTGTTCGTGTCCTCACTATCAGAGATCACCTGGTCCTATTGCAATGTTGAAGCTTAAATCAAATAGTAAATAATATAGATTAACACATTTACAACATTTTGAAGCGTTGTGTTTAGTTTTGCCAGACATCGGTAACCTTGGGTGGCGTGTAATACAGTATTACATTTTATTTTGCGTAAACGCAAATCGTTCTGCTTTTATTTCCACAGTATAACCTTATAATCAAAATAGGCACCGTGGTAGTCTTTCCCTATACGGCCCTATGTAAAAAAGTGGAAAGGGCTTCAATTATTCAGCATTTGAAAGTTATTATTACATTATATATATAAAAGAGACTTCAAGTATATACATTGACTCATCACGATATCTCTGGAAATAAAAGGCGAAGTCTGAAATTTGTGGAATATTTATTTCGCCGAGTAGAGGTCAGCTAAGAACGGATTTTACAAAATCTCCATCGACAGAGGTAGTCAGTGGGTTGCTAGTTATATATGAAAACGATAAATACCCATCTTTCCAATGTATGTATCATACAAGATTTGTTACCGATACATGTTTCAAATGCAACTCCAACGAAACTTTAAAACAAACGGCTCAATATTTCAAAGTAAACAAGCGGGTAATAAGTATTGTTTGGCAACAACTAAAACACGTAAAGTATTGAATTGTAAAGATCGATTGCGAATACGATGCGAAAGGAAACTAATGCTGAACCAATTCGAATATCTGCAAAACGACCCAGAACAAAGGCTGTAACGGGCATTACGATGAAAATTCCCATTAATTTTGAACGACGAAAACTTTTCAGTCTATTCCTTACGCTTCGGTTTGAAATCATGAGTTTTTTAATTTTTGTTTTATAAAATTTTAGATTTTATAGCGTTGTTTTAATTTATGTAATTGGATAAGCATTTGCATCTCTTCAAGAAACGATGTTAAAAATCTTAGGCTTTTGTCTCTTTCAATTTTTCAGGCAACGTATATAATTCTCAGTTGATTACTGCACGCGATTATTACAAATATTGAATCAACTTTTACAGACTTTTTATGACCGACTTCAAATAGTGTATGACCATTTTAACAATATAAATAAATAATAATGGGCTCTCTGCACGTAACATTCTCGCATTTCTGACACCTCAATTCAGTATCTCCTATCTTTTAGTGTATTCACTTTATCAAAAACATTGTCAGTTTTACTAATAATACAAACAAAACACGTCTTACTAATTTAGAAGAGTTTTTTTTCAATTTTAAAACTAAGACTTACATTGTATTACCCGAAATGGGGTTAGAATAAGCCTTTTGCAATTATTTAAAATGCTTTACATTTGAATGGTTATTGTAGAGTCATCTTAAACCAAGGATATGCATGATGATAATATTGTGGACCATTTCCAGAATATGTTATTACCTAGAATATGCTTTAACTCTATCTTTTACGAGTTCGCCAGCGTTTGCTATTTAATTACACAAGTTTGTCAATTTAGAAGCCAATTTCTTTTAAAATTTTTAACAAATCAAATATAAATATCTAAAACATATAAAATAAAAAACAAAGGGACAGATAACATTACATTTAAAAAAATGATTAACCATTGGCAGCTGGATCGTTGAAAAAGTATATTCGTTCTGAATTGAATAAAGGAGGTAATTTGTACAAGTTGTAACGAGTTTTGGGATATTTCTACTGATTAAAAATCATGTTAGCTTTGTTGACGTTTTTTTGTGCATACGCAGGCAGACGAGCAGTCGGAGCACCTGATGGAAAGTGGTCACCGACGCCCATAGACATTGGCCTTAGGTATTACCAACGCGCTGCTCACCGTGAGACATAGGATGTTAAGTCTCGTTTACCCAGTATTACGCTGGCTACGGTGCCTTTAAACTGGAACACAGTAGTGTTTCACACTACGCTTTGCGGTAGAAATAAATACCGCGGTGGACCCACCTAGACGTAAAAGGGGACCTCCCACCGGTCGTATCGAAACCAACGAAATCATTTATAAATCAAAGTTGTATTTCCGCGGGATTTGAACGCACTATTTCCGGTTTATATAGCAATGGCCAATACCACTTGGGCACGGAACCTTTTTTAGTAGGACTATAGGTAATGCGCTAGCCAGTATAAAAGGAAATCTACTTTTACTACATTTTTTTGCGTTTACCCAGTATAAACGTTGGCACTGCACCTCTAAAACCAGATTGAATTAATATTTACTTTTCCTGTCAGTACATTACCAAATTGGTATCTACTACAACTACTATATTTACCTAACCACAATAGTACAAACGTTAGGTTCTACGTAATTATACTTATTAAATTGGTATACAATAAAGTCCGCGAAGGTATAATAAATAAATAAATCAAATAAAAAAGCCTAATTACGACTACCGACGCAGGAGGACTCAAAAAAAATTTACTTAAAATAAATTACAAGTTATAAAGTTAACTTATTCTAAGGACAAGTGACTACTTTCGAGGTGTGAAGAGAAGTGAAGTCCATCCGTTCGCGTATGCTCTTATGTTCTGTCTCCGAGCCCCGTGCTGCAGAGTCAGCGTTCTCCCTATTGCGATATTCGTCGGTGGGAAAGAATGCGATCGCTGTCTTACAGCGTGTCAGCGGATTCCATAGTGCCGTTATATGGAAAAGGATCAGCGTTCTCCCTATTGCGACATTCGTCGGTGGGAAAGAATGCGATCGCTGTCTTACAGCGAGTCAGCGGATTCCATAGTGTCGTTATATGGAAAAGGAGTCAGCGTTTGAGTAATTGCGACATGTGTTGATGATGACATGCATGCGCTTGGTGCGTGATACTATGTCAGCGGATTCCATACTGCCGTAGGATGTAACACCTTCCGTTTTAGAGCAGTGACTATTTCATCAATTTGAGAGGAAATGTCGCTGGTGGCTGCTGCTGCTTTTGAGATGCCTCTATTTTCCGGGCCTCAGGTTCGGTGTAGACGCTGCTGCTGTTCATTCGACGATAGCATAGTCGACAGAGTATGGCGAGCCGATAATTATTGTCCAGTAGCAAGCTGTACAATCAGAATAGTGGTGTGGTAGAGGTTGAAGTTTCTTGTATTTGAATGGGTTGTTGTAGCTTGATCCTATCTTGAATTCCATGAAGCTTTTTCAGATCTACCGTGTTAATTTCAATGGTGTTGAAACTTGTTCCTTTTCGGGCCTCGATTGATACACTATTTATCTTCATCGGCTGTCCCTTTAGGTTGTCGTTGAGTGTAGCGATGGTGAACTCGTTTGTACGCAGGATGCAATTATGCGGGATGATAGCCAGGAAACTTCCTGATAGAGAACTGATCTCGTCTCGTTGGCATGTAAGTTGTACTCGAGTGAGGTTCGTGAATACAACTGCATAGTGGCGGTCATCTAGTTTCTCCATGGCTGGTCTAGTCAGACTGATGGTAGTTTCTTGCAGGCGTTGGTTGCGTGACCCGTGATGGTGTTGCAGATGCAATCCGGTGATGACCTCAGTTGGTGGTTTAGGTTCTTTCTCCAGAGATACACGCATCTATCTTTCGGACATTCTGCCTCCATGTCACATGAATATCGCCAGTGATTGCAAGGAAAGAAAAGGGAATAATACCTGATTAAACTTATTTGAACAATCACTAATTTGTATAACGAGAATGTAAGCGGTAAACTATTGGGAATTTAAATACAAACGTTATACGATTCCATTGAAGTATGACGCTGGCTTTATAATGTTATAGTAGTCTCTAAATTTAAATCTAATAGTTCCTCCTTAGAATATAAAGTCTAAGCCTAAGTATTGTATTATTTATCATATTTAAACTCAAGCATAGAATGATGAGTGCGCGATTCACTACAAAATGCTAATGCGTCTCTAACCTAGTTAATTCACTAATATACTATCCAAATTATCGCTAATTATTGATAATGTTTGGGCAAATTTCGTAAACCTTAAAGAGAGTATGCTGCGTTTTATTGGTGTCAAGTAAAATGCATAGTTCTATTTAATTGAATCTGATTTTTTATTTATGATGAAATCACGTTGGTGGAGTGAACCACTACAACCCAACGAGTCGAGGGCTGTGCAACTTTAAGTGCACAGACTTCCCTCTTATTTTGGCTTAGCTCGGGCTGCCATTTGTTTAACCGTGTGCGTGTTGATCGAGGGTGCCCACGAGGCGAGCCTCGGCTCGATCAGCCGCTTATCTTGTCCTTTCCATACCCGTTAGCCACATGTATCGAGGCGCCCCGGTGGCCGAACCTAGGCTCGATCAGTTGCTTTTAGGACTTAATTGAGACGAGTTTTACCCGACCCTATCTGCTTGGTGAAAATCGGCCGGCACGTGCCGGTACCTAGTGTACGAGTGAATGGTTGCCCTCGTCGGCGAGGGCGGTATGTAGATGGTTGTGCTTTTGCACGAGCTCTGCATGATTGTGGTTTTATCGTCCGGTTCCAAATGGCATGGCGCGCTCGCCTCGAAGTGTTTGTGATTTATGAGATCTTTTGCTTGGTACGTAGTTCCGGCGCTACGTACCAATTCTGTTCGGATGCGCGGGAAGCCGAGTCGAAATAGCGGATTGACGCTTGTTTAAGATATTGTTTAATGGTCGGTAATTCCAGATCCATGTGCAGGTTTTCATTGCGCAGTATAATGGCGCGCAGTGCTCTGCGCATGAATCTGTTTCGTAGTGACTTTGTAATTGAATATGGTTCTATGGGCATGAGCAAATACAGGGCCTGAGTAGGTCAGTGATAGGACGGATTACGGTTTTGTAGAGCAGCACCTATTACGCAGGGATAGCTTGCTTTTAGGATTAATGAGAGGATATAGCGCCTAGGACAAATGCCGCTCTATTTTGACTTTGGTGAGGTGGAGACCGAAGGATGAGGTTTTGTCGAGTGTTACCCTGAGGTATTTGGTTTGATCTACCCATGGGATTGGAGCAGTCAGTGAGGCGGATTTTTGATGGGAGTGATAGGCGCCGTATCGTAAATAGTACAGCTGCGCTTTTGAAGGATTAATCTCAATCCTCCATTTCCAAAACCATTCCCCAGGGTCGTGGCCGCGGCTTGGAGTCTTTGAGCTATGAGGATGGACATTTTCCGGATACATAAATGCAAGTATCGTCTGCGAACAAGGCGGTGCTTGCATGTGATTGTGGAGTGGGATGTCAGGTATATAGGTAGTAATATAGGGCCCAATACGGAGCCCTGTGGTACGCCGGCTAGACCGGTGGGGTTGAGATTTTGCTACTCAACGCAGGTAACTGGAACGTTCGTTTCCTGAGAAAGTCTCATGGATGAGTACGAGACGGTCAGGCACGCTGAGCTTATATAGCTTGCATATAAGCCCTTCGTACCATACTTTGTCGAACGCCTTTGCCACGTCGAGGAAAAGGCTCCTCATGTGAGGCCATATCTCATTTTAGATTTGATATGTTCCGTGATGCGATGTATTTGATTGGTGCATGAGTGCTTTGGCTCGGAAGCCGAATTGCACTGGAACTGCAACCTCTGAATCTCATAAACTGAGTAAGCGGGCTAGATATAGGTTCGTAAATTTTCCCAAAACACTGAGGAGGCTAATGGACGATATGATGTAGGTAAGGATGGTGGTTTACCAGGTTTGAGGAATCCTATAACTCCAGCTTCTTTCCAAGTGTTTGGAAAAATACCATTGGAAAGGGCTGTTATAGATAGGACAAGGAGGCTAATCAGGTGTGTAGGCAAGATTTTAATGACGCGGTTAGAAATTCGTCGGTGCCTGGGCTTTCCGTGGTTTGAGGTTTTAATAATCGACTCGACTTCGGTCTCTCGTAACCGGTGATGCCTAAATCGCGCGGTGGTATTTTAATCAATTGGTCAACCCGCTCTCTACCTTTGCGGAGATGTGCGGCGTCCACCGGTTGAGTGCTAGGTGTGCATTGAGCCTCGAGGCTGTCGCTAGGCATTCGGCCTTTTTCTTCATCCAAAACGCTGGGGTGTCGGAGTTGGGTTGGATTAAGGTAGCTCGCGGGGAGGCCGGTGCCGCCTTTGCTTTTGGAATTCGCCAGAAGAAGCGAGATGGGAAGGATGCATATTGTTGAGATCGTTATCCCACCGATCGTTCCTGAATTCAGCTATGCGCGTCTTGGACTGATGTTCAAAGAGCACGTAACCCTTTCGGTTCCGTTCGGTTGGATACCAATCATAGGCACGAGTCGCTGCCCTCTGCGTCGCAAGAGGTCCTTATATCGTCGCTTAGCAAGGCCCAGCGGGGTTTTCCTCCCACTGGGACTCTGTCTCGAGGAGCCTCGACGACACTTTGGACGTGCATTGAGAGCGCATGAGCGGCAAGATTCGTGTCAATAGCGCTGTGGCAGGACTTGAGGATGGTATCAAGGTGTGGAGAGCTAGATGCAACCTAGTTGGGACTTGAGTTTACGCCAGTCTACTATAGTCTTTTAATGATATTAGGTGAACCGCGGGTCCTAGCTTGAGCATTACGGGCGGTGATCTGAGGTTAGTCCTGGAGGACCCTATGCCTCTGAAAGTGAGGTTAACATTTTGAAGAAGTGCAATCATCAAGCACATCCGATTTTTGATGGGTTGGTGTGATAATGTGTGTGGTTCAAAGGTGCCACAACACGAAATTAAGCAGGTCTGTGAGGGCATCAGCCTCTCTACCGCGTCTACTTGTCGTCTCGTTATTCCATCGGATGTGCTTATTGAAATCGCCGGCCAAAATGACGGCGTCTCCTGAAGTGAGAATAGCGCTTTGAAATCAGATTCTATTGCGTGAGAGTTGTTGTTGCACGGCAGATAGACCGAAGCTTATTGTTAACGGCGCTGTCCAGTCATGGCTGAGGCGACAGACCGAGGTTCTAAATGCACAAGAGTCGACGGCGTGTCGATTGCTGCGCAGTGCAGTGACTTTTATATATGAGAAGTCGCCGTTTTTGAGCGCTTCGCCCTGTCATTCTGATTATGTTAAAGTTCGCGATTTTAGGATCGGTCTGTAGGTTTAGGAAAGTCTCGCACTAGTAGAATGCATCTACGTCGTTTTCTCGGATGAAATTTGATATTTCGGCCTTTTTATCGGCTGACCGTTCGCGTTAAAGAATCACGATGTTAATCTGCGCGTGGTCTTTAGACGGCCCGGGCCAGTTACTATTTATTAGGGGTACTACCATGTTGTCCCGAGATAAGCTCTAACTAGGTGCCTATACTTCGTAGTATGGCCAACGCGCGCTGAAGTTTCCGACGACGACAGTCAAATTCCTCAGTTAGTCTATCGAGTTCAGCGAAATCCGATCCGTCCGGCTACCTGTTCGAGGTTGCTTCCCAGAGCTCGCCATTGCTACTGGCTAGCGTATCTGGGCGCAGCTACGCGGAGCGCTTGTTGGTGGTGCGCGGGGTGCGGCGCTGACGCGGAGCGCTCGGCGCATTTTGACGCGGTGGCTGTTGCGCTACTGTCGGTGGTGGCATGCGCTACGCGGAGCGCTAGGTACTTGCCACGCCGGAGCAGTCCGGGGTGGGAAGGCGGAGGGTGTGAGCGATGGCACCTGGTGGCGCCTGGGAACGGATGAGGGTGGTGGTGGCTTACGCTTGGGAGCTTTGGGCACCCAAGTAGTTAGCGCCGTGACCGGTGCTTTGGCAGTTTACGCATGCCGGCGGCTCAAATGTGAGCAGGGTATCTCTGTCTCGTGGACGGGGCAGGCCAGGCGTGCCGTGATCGCCGAGGCACTTTACGCATCGAGGACGCGGCAGTTGCGGGCCGAGTGCCCAAAGATTCGACAGTTGTGACATCTGTCCTGGGATTCCGTTTTACGGGGCTTCGAAGCTAATGCGACCGATGTCGCAACATAAGTTTAAGGTCGTAGACCTTTTTCCCTCGGGGAACGCTCAAGGGTCAGGAAGGACCACGTTGAAAGGCTTTTTAGTTTGGGGGTGCGTGAGGCGCATAACTGAATATATCGGAATGTTTTCCGATTTTGAAATTGTGTATTTCTCGGTTGGTATCTCCTTCGGCAGCCCTGACTACTGTTAGCGACGCGCTCGTCCGGGGAGCGCGTACGTATGATAATAGATAGTTGTTTGAATTTAAAATGTAGTGATCTGACGGTGCGCGGCGACCGTCTCTGGTTGTATTTTGATTCCGGTTGCGGAATCTGACGGGTGAACTTTACTTTCTGTTGGACAGAGCGACTGAACTGTCCTCATTTATCTTTAGATCTTATAAAGATTGGGGTGGTTTTTGTCTCCGGGTGAGACGTTGTTTGGTCTGCCGTGAGGCGGTGGGTTGCGTGAGGCAGCGGATGTAGTTGGCCGTGAGGCGGCGGTGGCTGAAGGCCCTGTTGGCTTGGGCAGAAGGCTCTTGGGTGGCTGGGGCAGATGGCCCTGGTGTTGGCCTAGTGGCCGAAAGTTCATTAGCCGAGGTTTCGGCGCTTTGGTTGAGTGGATCGGGGATTGGCGATGACGCCGGTGAGGGCCTAGACTTGCGCTTCTTTTGCGCGAAACTACAGGAGGAAACCTCCCGCGTCAGGAGTCCTCGGCTTCAGGGGACGCCTGCTCAACCTCCATTTCGGAGTCAGAGGTGGTGGTGGTGGTGCTTGAGTTATTGTCGGATTCATCCGACTGCTCCGGTGAGGCACGCGATTTTTTATTTTTCCTTTTTCCCTTTTTGGGGGTGGACGGCGCGGATTGATTATTGTTAGCCGCGGCGAGAATGGCTAGACGTATTTCCTCAGGCGACTTGTTTTCAAGTTCCTCCATGTTGAGGCCTATCCCTTCAAGGGCAACTTGCATGAGGTGCAACATCTTTGGTGCGTTAATTACTGGGTTGACTATTTTTAACAAATGCAAGCATGCACCCCCGGTGAGGCCGGGGGTTGTGCAACCTACCCTCCCCGCCCCAGTGAGCAGGGAGGTGTAAACCTAATAGCTAATACGAGCTCTAGCGCTTTAGGAGCGCTAGACAAATGCCTATGTTGCTGCCTAATGCAGCAAACTAACGTTAATAGTAATACTAAAATACCACGAGGGTGGTGAGGTTATTTAATCAAAATTTAAAACTGACGGGTTAATTAGGCAAAACTGTTGGTCCCATCTAACGAAGGTCGAATGAAAGGGAAAAATAAGGAAATCGGCGATCACCCGACCGGACGGTAAAACTTTGCGTCACGCGTCCCAACCTCGACCTACCCGGCACACCACATCACTGTGGCACTGGAATAATCCGACTGGCGTTTCCCTCTTCGCCCCCGGGGCGTCGGGGAGGGCGGCCACGGGTGGAAAGCGGACGGCCCAGGAGCAGGGGATCGAGGCGCCGGTCGATCCGGAAAGAGCCGCATGGGATTTGTGTTTTTATTTGAGAATCTGTTTTTGCAGTTTTGAAAAATTGAAGTGTTCTCTGGTTCCCAAAACAATTTGACGTTTTCGTACCATTTTGTTGATTATCCTTAAGATTTGAAACATTTCGTACCATTGGTCGTATTGGGTTCCCGTAATACTTTAATTACGGGACTTAACTTAATTAAAACCTCTTTAAAAGATTGGTCAATGCCTAAACTATAAAGTTTATTAATTTAGGTTTGATGATTTGAAATTATAAGCGCATTTTAATTATCTGACGTCTTTAACGGTTTTTGGTTAATTTTACAGGTTAATACTGCTTCGATGTCCTTCAGTTTAAAAGAAAAAAAATGATGTTTCTAAGTCCTGGAATTTAAAGACAGTCCTGGCCATCTTGTAGTGGTTCAGTTTTATTCTGAGCATGTAAGACCAGGAACAGATCTAATCAAAAATTTTGTTTTGGGACCGTTTGTCTAGATTTTGCTGGGACCTTTCTTTTTGATGGTATATTTAAAATTAAGTCTATAATACTTTAACAGGGTTTCTAGGGGTAATTTAATCTGCTTGCCAAAGAGTTTTCTAACAAATATCTGGCTCGTTATATTCTATTTTTGATTTGGGGTTCTATTCGGTTCCAATGAGGGCTTGTCTATTTGGGAAAGATGTTTCTTAATTATTCATGACTTTCTTTTATTTTTCTCTTGATTTTCTACGATTGGAAAGTGGTATCGCCCAATTCGGGTTTTTGGTGTATGTCTAAATAAATCTCGGGCTTTTCTAAAAGCGGATGAAATTTGCCCTCGCGTAGGGCATTAAATTGATACCAGCCTTTGTGGTAATTTTAAAACAAGGTGCTCTAGTAAGAATGGGAAAACGATGTTACCATTCCCGGAGGTGCTAAGTTTAGGTTATGAGGTTGCAAAACTTGAAAACATCTGGTTGTAAATTGGTCCCTGATCTTTTGGTGGGTAAACCATTGCTGCTGAATGTTAATAAACTATGAGACTAATACTACTTTCATTCTAAATTAGGGTTTAATATGAAAAAACGATAAAATTTACGTATTTTTCGTTTTGAGCTTAAAAACCATTGCACTTTAGCCTTGGGGAGGCTCTAAATTTGGTCTGATCGGGTTTTATCGTATTTGGCCTCCCGTGGAAAATCTTGACAAACGAACTGATCTTTTTTTTCATAATCTTTTTTAACCTATGATTCGTTAATACCGCGATGGTTTTGTTTTCCTTCTGTAATGAAAGATGTAAACTTTTAGAGTCTTTTTAATTTTCCAGCTCCTTCTTTAAATTAATTTTAGATGAACTTTTGAACTTATCTTTTAAGGATAACCCCACATAGCGAGAGGAGGTTAATCGAACAGTTTAATTTTCTGAACCTTTAATTGGTTAATGGATTTCTTCAAATTAAGTCGGATAACTAACAGATGTCGTTTTGAGTGTCAAATGGTTTTCACGGGGTTTTTTATTCACCTACAAAGTCAGAAAATTGTGGTTAAAATTATTAAAGGGTTTGTTGGGACTTTATTTTTTCGTTTGCAGTATTGGAAGAAAGGTTATTATAGAGGCTGGTTTTTTGGATTAATATCAAACTGACCCCGTTAAGATCCATTCAAATAATGCGTCCATTTGTGGGTTTTTTGTTTCTTATAACAAGGGGAAAGAAACCTTAATTTCGCCATTTGTAAGCCCGTGGTTTGGTTTCAGTTCTCCCCACGACCCAGGTCTTTTTTCTTAAATTTTCGACCAAAAGGGGGGGATATTTGTTCAACTATAGCTAACGTTCCTTTCTTTGTGCGTTTTTCTCTCATTTAATGTGAGGCGTACGCTTCGGTTTTTCGACCCATTCCCCTGAGAGAACTGCCCCATTAAAAGGGCGTCGGGTTTCGAAATTTTATCAAGCGGATTAAGGATGGGATGTTATGGGCGCTTGCACTTTCAACATTGGTATAATTGGTATCAAAATTGATTTTTTTCCCGGACCTGTCGGGGTGGGCAAAATCCGGTTAAACTTTGCAATACCTCAGCCCCAGAAATTGTTGTTTCAGGGTCTTGGGTAACGGATTTTTTTTTTGCAATTTTGTCTGGGTTGGTTAATGCCTTACTTTGAATGTCTAAGACCAACCAATTTAAATTGGACCTTTTAATTAATTTTAAAATGACAACAACCTAAAACCTTTTTAGGTTGTTTTTGTTTGTTTTCCCTTTCAAGGCATATGCTCATAATTCACAGAAGGAATTCGTTTGATCACTCATGGTTTCATGACGCTGGAGGTCGAAGAATTTTTGGTCCAGGGCATTCTTGAAATTAAAGGTGGCCGTTGACTGGCCTTCAAATATCTGGGTTCTTTCAACTGATAAAACGATGCCGCCGAGTTTAAAATTGGACTTCCAAATTTCCGAACGTCTGTTGTTTGGGATGGGGGTTTTTCAATTCTTTATTAGTTTAAAGTCAAACACCAGACGCCACTTTTTTTTCAAATTGGATTCCAGGGCTAGGTCTTTTTTATGGTTTTTTTATCGCTTCTTCCTCCGGGGTGAATTTTCAAACTTTAGAATCAATTTCTGTTTTCCCAATCTGTTTTACTTTTGGATAGTTAAACTTCCTTAAATGTCGAATATTTGAACAAAAAATTGTTTTTCGTCATTTAGATGATCCCCGAATCATAACGTTTGCGCGTGGGATAATTATTCGGGGGCACTAACGGTAAAAGTTTGGGACTTGGGATTTCAAGAAAAGAGTTTTTTGTTGGTTAAACTTCAATTAATTTTGGAACCGTGTGAAAGGCATTCGATTCCAATTCATACAACCTGCCCTCTATCAAAAACCCCCTCGGGGGTTAATCGGTAACCAGGAATTTTGAACCTGGGGTTATGTTTCTAAAAGGTTTAAAATTATAAATTTGATAGTTTTTAAAAGTTGCCCAAACAAACTTCCTTTAAAAGGTCCCCATCAAAGTCCAAATGATTTAAATTTATATACAATAATTTTATCACTTGAATCTTAAAATTCAAAAAAGGAAAATAGTAATTATTCCCCATTGATGAAATTCTAAGTGGCGTAGGAAAAGGCATTAAAAGTAAGATCAACGTTCCATGAATGACGGGCCTTACAAAAATTTAACGGGGTTCAGAGAAAAAAAAGCTTCTTTGCCCTGAATTTAATTTTCCCAATTTGTTGATTTGATCCTTCAAAATCCAATCTGGTTACTTTTCCGGATGTCTGGGGTTACTATCTTATCCTTCGTGATGTTGCCGTCCGGGATAAAGGTTATATTGTTCAATCCTCCACTTAAAAGGGTCGTTAGCCAAAAGGTAAATTAAATTTCTGTTCACCATTTAATTAACTACGAGTTTAAAAATATTGAAAGGGGGATTACCTTGCGCCCAATTCATCCAGATAGTGGAGCGCCGATTTAAAACTAAACCCCCATCCCCGCCCTGGTTTCTAACAAATGTCCCCTGGTTTAAAGGTGGGGCCCAAACATTTTTGGGTCTGGGTCCCGGGATGGTTTAAAGGGTCTAAACCGCCCGACGGGAATTTAACGGCGGCGGAAGGGCTATTAAAATTAACGGGAAGGGTGGTGATTTTTATTACCAAAGGCAAAAAAATTACGGGGCGTTTGGGGAAATTGAAGGGTTTCTTTCAGTCTATGGTCTTTTCCTTTCAAAAAAGGGTTTTCCTCGAACAAACCGAGTGCTTTTTAGGTTTCCCTACATCTAATGCGATCTAGTATCCTTTAAACCCGGATAGACTTTGGGTGTGTTAGTTTAACAGATCCCCGGTCAATATGGTTAAGCTATCCCAAGGAATATTCATGATGTTTAAAAGGCTTTGGCATCTTTCTAAAATTTTGGGGGCGAAACCGGTTAAAAAGACAAATCTTATAAAGTGGTTTCGTTTTTGATTTGAAATTATTTATAAACAAACTGAACCATCCGTGGTATACCATTGGGGATCAAAGGGCCAAAGGGGTCCTGTTACTTTTTAATATTCCATTAACAAGGAAAATCTTAATTTCGGATTTTCCCATTACTGAAAACAACTGGACCAAAGGATAAACTGTAGTTCGGTTTTCACAAATTCTGGGAAGGGAGGTTTGGGATATTATCGAAATTCCCATATAATTAGTCTGTAATATCCACGTCTGAGTCTATATCTGTCTTTTCTAACTAACCTGGTTTCTCTTTTCCCTCAATAAAAATCTTGATTTTTTTTAAAAGGAAATTAAATTTATAAAGGACAATAAAATTCGTATATAAAGGGAAAGCAAGCCCACTGAAAAATTGGCTCCCAATGGGATGGTCGATTTCGTTGACGAACCTTTGATCTCCCTTTCGTTGTTAGGTTTTCCGGCGACGTGAAATCTATCGCGGCGAGATGCGATTTTTGGTCTCGAATATTCGCGGTGCGAGGATCCCACCACTTGCCAATTACGAGACCACGGAGGACAAAAAAACCGTTTCAAAATAAAATTAATTAAAGTTTAAAGTTAACTTGTTCTAAAGACAACTGGGTGTGAAAGGGAAAATCCATCCCCCTTGCTCTTATTTCTGTCCGAGCCCCTGCGAAGTGCGTTTCTCTATTGATATTGTCGGTGAGAAAGAATGCGATCCTTCCCGCGTCAGGTTCCATATGGTTATGGAAAAGGATCGCGTTCTTTGGGGACATTCGTCGGGGGAAAAAACGATCCTGTCTTTCGGACGGTTCCTGTGCCGTTATTGGAAAAGGATCAGCGTTCTTTTGACATTCGTCGGGGAAAAGGTCGCGCTTGAAATTTCAGGGGATTCCATAGTGCCGTTTTGGGAAAGGATCATTTCCCTTTGCGACTTTCGTCGGGAAAGAAATGACCTGTCTTTGGTGCGATTCCAAAGGTCGTTAATGGAAAAGCGGGTTTGAGAATTGGACATGGTGTGATTCATGCTCGCTTGGTGCGGGCTATGTCAGGATTCCATATTGGAAACGCCTTTTATTTTTCCGCATCAAATAAGTTTAAATAAATTGATGAAATTATTAATAGTTACGGGTATTAATTTCATTTCTTTTTGTTAAATTTATAAATTTTTTTAATTGTTAATTTTTGTTAATTTAAAATATGATAAAATTTAATTATCTCGTGATTATAATAACTATTTAATAAACAATTACAAGAACAGTTTTTTTTTTTTGCAAAAAAATATTTAAACTAGACATTTATTTAATTTATTTTATGTAATCAAAATCATAGATCGAATCAATCTATCAAAATCAAATCATATAATATAATAAAATTGTAATGTAATAAAATTTTATTTCCTTATAATTAAAAAATTACCGTACCCCGAACGTATATTTTAAGAATATTATTCGGCCATCGCTTTATTGTAACAGTTGTTAAAAATTACAATGAGGCATATTCATATATCTGGGTACACAGTGTAACTCCTTGTAAACGTAAATGCAAAAAAAATCGTTAATTTGATGTCATAAACCGTGTGATATATTTCTAATAAAATTTAATCCTTACGACAGATTAGAGATATAAAATGCGGCAGGTAGACATCGGAGGGCAGTTTCATGCAAAAAGCACGCTGGTAATACACAAATATTGAATTACGCTCGTTTTTTAGTCGGTTGTACTTTTTTGCAAATTTGATTCGTTTGGTTTTTAAATCTAATGTAATTGTTGGGTTTCTCTAAATATGGTCACAAACTACAAATTTCTTTAGGCGTCGGCCCTTTGTGTTTTTTGTTTGTACTGAATGTTATATCTATACACTCCTGATAGCTGTATGAGAATTTTTTTTTTGATAGATGGTATTATTCTGATTTAAGTACATAGGGAACTAGTTTTGTTTTGGGTCTATTTAAATACATATTTTAAAGATATTTAGAAAGTTTTAGTGTCAGTTAGCTAAACAAACTACTATGATAACATTCTCAATTCAAAGCAGTTGAAAATATTGTATCTGCATTTATTTGTGTAACATCTTAAATAATATATTGTTTAAGTAAGAAGAATCCGTCGCAATATTTTCTACAAGTGTTGAAAAAATAAACGAGTGCTTATAAATCCCTAATCCAATTTTTCTTTGTCGCGACGATTTCTTGATATTTGTTTCCGATTATCGTTTCAATACAAAAGATTGTATCTTTGATATTCTTATCAAAATAATGGAAAGGGATGACTTGAAAAAATATTATTCTACGAAAAAAGAAGCCAAATTTTCTCAGTGATAAATTGTAAATATTTTTACTTATGTTTTTAAATTTATACAAAAACCTTTCTACCTTTTCCATACATAGGACGAACGATAGTATTTCAAAATTTCCTTTACATACATTATAAAACAAACTATGATAAACAATACTTTTTGAAAATTAAAATGTATTAAGTTAAAGAACGATTCTATCAACTATTGATGTAATTGGAGGCTAAGCAAATATATAAAAAAATAAAAACAAACACTAAAGGATCTGCTGGCTTTTTGCTATTTCCTTAATATTTACTAACCTAGGGATGAAAGGAAATACATAGAAACATAGTACAGACTTCTCCTTTTACTCTCTTTTATTCGCGAGATTAGAAAAATTAAAGAAAAAGGAGGGTAGGCGGACATAGGGTATAGTAAGAAATGGAAGGAAGATTATTGCGTAACCAATTTGCGGCTGTGTTAGGCGACATAGAAATGCGCGCGAACATCCTCCCCCGCGTGGTGTGATTTTGTCAAAATATATGCCTATTACGAGTTCCTTACTCTAAGCATTAATTACAATTAAATAAAGCGTTTGTAGATAACTTGCGGTTTTAAAGTTTAACAATATTTTTTAAAGCGATATTTTAAAGGCGTGTGCATACTTAAGTGACATAAAATACTAAAAGGCGAGGTAACAATAACCAAACGAAATTTAATGAACAACTTCGTGATGCGGTTGGCGGCCAGCGCCGCCGCTGTCGACAATTGCCTTCGGGAGTTCCTACGCAGCGCATTATATTTTAAAGTCACGCGACGCGAATGGCCAACGCTTAGTTCTAATAGTTTTAAGTTCGAACCCCAACCGCATCACCCAAGGGGCCTGCAGCTGTGCCGCCATTATACGAGGTATTTATCCTTCCTATTACTGCATTTCCAATCCGGCTTCATAACCACGATGTCCGAGTTGGATCACCCACATAGTTCTTCGAACCGCATCCTCGCTTCTGGTCCTGGTGGTTAGTAGGTTCTGCCATTTCGCCGTCACTCGAGCTTGTTGGTCCAATCAAAATAGGCTGACGAAACTTGAGTACCACGCGCCCGCGCAACTAATATTAGAATTTAATATAATTACATTAATTTTCGTCACTTTCCTAAAACTTTATTTGTTTAGTAGTATTTTTCAAGCTTATGTCACTATTCTATAGATATAATCGAGTAACGCCTACTATTTTTAAATGTAAATATGAACCTCGATATATATAATAAATAACAACTAAACCTTGCCAAAGACAGTCTGAATTTAAAAATTCTTTGATATATGCAAGGTAGGTAACTTATAATTTACATTAAACTTATTAAATATCTGTTTTATCTTAAACGATGCAAATCAATCACTCTGTAATACAAATCGATATAACTGTACCAGGTAAAAGGGATACACCAAAAGGATTAATTTTGTTGACGGAATAATCAGAATGAACGGTTTTAATAAAATTAAATTGTCCTCGGTGAAATGAATGAATCAAAAGCATTTAGTAATGAAATATACATAAATCTGCCTTACGGTTCAGCTTAGTCAGGCAAATCGCTATGAAGAAGTTCTAGGTTTAGGTCATCAATTATTGTTTTTTGCCACTTTTGCAACTATAATCAATGCTTAGTTACACATCACGTAGTTTTTAATTTTAATTACGCCTGATCTATAAGAACTAATAAAATAAATAAACATTGCATATTATTTTTGAAAATGTTAAATCAGTCTTATGATATTTACATGCTTACATATAATACTTATAATTACGGTATTACCGATACCATAAAAAATAGATAGCAAAGCAAATCAACGGTGAATCATTTGGATACTATACGTATTGTGTTAGACATCTTGATAACAATATTTCTAGATGAATGATGCTACGATGTTGTCATTGGTTACATGTTAACTCAATTTCCGTAATTTCATTGGCTAATGTATAGTTTTGCAAGGAGTTCTGTTTTTATTAAATCGCTAACTATGCTGACAATGAATAAATTGGTGGTCATATTACGAATAAGAACTTCAGACATTATTATTCACCATTCGTGCTGTATTTTTTACTATGGTGTAGTTTTTCTGTAATGGTACATGTATGTTAATGATTGATAAATACATAAATAAAACTATGTATATATTTATAATTTCAATTTCCTTAGCTCCGTCAGCAATCCTTCTGTCCTCATAAATACAATTTCATTTTATTCTAGGATATACATTATATAATATACATTACTTTTGCCGGTCACATAAGCTGCAGATTAGACGACCACTGGAGTCAGAAAGTTCTGACCTGAAGCAAAGACCGAGGCTCGGCAAACGTAGTGCGACGCCCTGCAGCAAGATGAAGTGAAGACATTCGCATAGCTGGTGTAGGCTAGATGAGAATAGCCGAAGCCTCCCCTTATGCACGCCAATGCTTCCTGCATTGGCGTGCATTAGGGGAGGCTTGTGACCAGCATTGGACTGACACAGGCTGATAATGATCATGATGATGAATAACATAATAAGGTTTAATCGTTGTATACCCCCTAAAATATTTGTTGTATATTGATTTAATTTAAATTGGACCACAATACAGAGACTACAAATCAGACTAAAAAAGAAATATCAAAACCTGTCTATCAAATCGTAGAAACAGGGTATCATATTTAAAAATAAAACCTTCATTTATGTAAAGTTAGTTAAAATAGGTTATTAATAAATATTTTGTGACAGAAATACTGCAAGTTTTAGTAAAATATTTAATATTTTTTGGGCACCGAGTCACAATACGCCGTCTGTTACAATCCTTGGCGTTTTTATGCAAACGTAAAAAGTTTTTTTCTTACTATTCCCTTAAATTTTGCAGCAAAAACAAATTGCCATATTTATGAGACATGTCAGTTACAAAATAAGTAAGTCGTATAAATGTTACTCAAATGTCTAAGTTACAAAATATTTAGTGCATTGATGATACTTTAAATAATTACAACTGATTAGTTGGTCAACAAAATAAATACTTTTAATATTTTCACTTACGTTATTGAGGCATTCTAATCATAAACTTTTATTTTTAGTGCTTGTGCTTAAAAAATTCAGTCAAGTATAAAATAAATATACAAAAATTACAAAGGTACTATAAATACAAAAAAATATATATTTGAAACCTTTTATTTTCGTTTATTTAAGTATTTAAAGCTTTGTCATCTGTTTCTGTTTATCAGCTTTTTAAGATTTTAAAACATCATTTTATTGTACCATAAAGGTTATATATGCCTATATATAACCTTTATGGTGTTATTCTATTTAATTATTACTAGACGACTATAACTCAGTAACCTTGGCGGTGGTCGAAGTCTCGCTAATGAGCATTACGTGCTGGAATGTTGCTCATGGCTTACTGTAACGAAATGTTAGGTACATTTCATTATTACATAACTCAACCAGATGACTGATATCCCAAACGGGCTAGCTATGACTATGTATATCCATAGGAATATCCTATTTTGTTAATTTTGACATACTAATAAGGACATACAATAAATGTTATCTTATGACGTTACTATCAAGTTTTTAGTTTGTTGTTGTTTAACACATTTATTCGTCTTTTACTAAGTTTATAAATAAACGCGGCGTGATAAATTTCTTGTGCAATATCAACGGCTCTAATGTTTTAAAAAATATAAGTCACTATTTAAATAGCAACAAATCAATACTGACAGTGCAGTTATTGAAAATATTTTATGCCAGTATTAATTTATACCATTCCCGACCATGACGTCTTTTTGACCGACTTCCCAAAAGAAGGAGGTCAATTCTGTTTTTTATTTTTATTTTTTAAACATGGTACCTCTTTGCTTCGCTCCTCGTGCTTCCATTATGTCCATTTTTTAAATGATAGGTTTTAGCTGTCATTTAGTCCTGTTTTTTAATAATTTTGTGATAAGTTTAGATATTTAAGAATTCAAGAAAATTTCGGTGTCAAAAATCACAACCGTATGCGATTAATTTGCAAACACTGGTGAAAACGTAAAGATAGACATAAAATTATGTTCTAAATAATTGTACTTTTTGGAATGGTAAACCTTCGAGGGCATATATCTATGTTTTAAAAATTATACATTTTACACAATAACCAAGGTAATACAATGTAACTCAACATAAAAGTTAAAGTATTTAATATTTTTTTATTTTATGAGTATGAAACATGTCATAGACAATATATTGATAAAATGAAATGAACCTTAAAAGATATCAGAAATTTAAAATGCAATAGAAGAAATCACGGGCAGTCTTTTTCCGATGGCACGTTGTTACCTGCTTATATTTCTCAAAATGTTGATATACCGTGTGAAGTCGGTAATTTTTTTTGGTTAGTTTTTTTTTTAAACCGGTGGTACGTCCCCCACCGGTGGTAGGTACCCTTTTTACATGGGACCGTCTGGGGACCACCGCGGTGCCTATTTCTACCACAAAGCAGTAGTGTGAAAACACTACTGCGTTCCGGTTTGAAGGGCACCGTAACCAGCGTAATTACTGGGTAAACGAGACTTAACATCCGCTGTCTCACGGTAGGCAGCGCGTTGGTAATACCAGTATAGCCAATGTCTATGGGCGTCGGTGACCACTTTCCATCAGGTGGGCCGATTGCTCGTCGATAATAAGAGACAGACACAAGTTTAAATAACTGTTCAAGTAAAGATGTTTTCAATTTTTATTAAAGTAACAACGATTGTCAAAAATTATTAAACATGCAAGTAGAAACAAGGAAGACGGGTAATTTTTTTAATTTAATAGAATGATAATATTAAACTAAAGCGATACCTATAAAAGTAACTAAGTATAAATGTTACTTAACTAAGAATATTTAAATAATATAAATTAATGTAACATGAAGAAAACTTAAATACTAATAACTTATTGAAAGGGAAGGACTTAATTTAACCACGGAACCAGTAGCTGTTTTAACTAAAGCTACACGTACAACACCATTCGCACCAAGGTAAACTTGAATATCGACATCGAAACTGTGGAATATCGACCGGATGTATAATTACTACTGTTCCTACTTGAATAGCATTAGATTTCTTATCAAACCATTTATGCCTCACCTGTTAATTGTGTAAATATTCTAAATGCCACCTTTTCAAGCAGGGGATAATACGTAGAGCTTTTAGAATATAAACGATAACGCGGAGCAGTTTACTATAGGGAGACATTTTAGTGCACATTAAACGAACAGAAATATTACACTGACAATCGGTAACATGCAAATATATGACACTACCTTACGTTTTACGGCAAAGCACCTGGTGAGGACGGAATTACAGCAGAGCTTCTGAAAGCGGGTGGAGAACCTATACTTGTAGTCCTTCAGAGGCTCTTTAATTTCGTCCTACGGGATGGTATTACGCCAGAAGCGTGGAGCAGAAGTTTGGTGGTTCTGTTCTTCAAGAAAGGTGATAAAAGCCTCTTGAAGAACTACAGACCGATTGTCCTTCTGAGCCACGTTTATGTCCTGTTCTCGAGAGTCATCTTGAATCGTCTCGCTTCCAGACTAGACGACTTCCAGCCACCTGAACAAGCTGGATTTTGAAAAGGTTTAGTACCATAGACCACATTTATGCTGCGGCAGATTATACAGAAGACCGAGGAGTATAATCTGCCCTTATGCTTGGTGTTTGTGGACTATGAGAAAGCCTTTTGATTCTGTCGAAATTGGGCTGCTAAAGGCCCTTCAGCTTTGCCAAATTGACAGTCGGTATATCGAGGTTCTGAGGTGTTTGTACAGCAAAGCTACTGATGTCCGTCCGAGTACAATCCAGTTGACGAAGCCTATCCAATTGCAGAGAGGTAAGACAGGGTGATGTTATATCCCGAAACTCTTCACCGCTGCATTGGATGATGCCTTCAAACTTATGAATTGGAAAGGACGAGGTATTAGCATCAACGGCGAGTGTTTTGAGCGAGGAATTACCCACCTTGATTTGCTGACGATATAGTCATCATGGCGGAGTCGCTGGAGGACCTAAATACTATGCTCAATGAGCTCAACAGTGTCTCCGCAACACGTGGGCCTTAGGATGAACATGGATAAGACGAAAGTTATGTCTAACGGTTATGTCATGCCATGCCGGTGGTTGTTGGGAGTGCTGTGCTCATAGTTAATGACGAATATATTTACCTGGGACAAGTGAGTCCGATTAGGTAAGTCCAACTTCGATGCCGAGGTCCATCGACGAATCCAGCTCGGATGGGCAGCGTTCGGAAGCTACGACATATCCTCTCGTCCAATATTCCTCAATGCCTGAAGACTAAGGTCTTTGACCAATGTGTTGCCAGTGATGACCTATGGCACTGAGACATGGTCCTTCACTGCCGGCGCGATGAGAAGCTCCAAGTCACTCAGCGAGCTATGGAACGGGCTATGCCCGGTATTTTTCTGCGTGGTAAAGTGCGTAACGCAGCCATCCGCAGAAGAACCATGGTGGCTTTGACAGGCTAAAACGACGACGACGACGACGACCTTACGTTTTACACGCTAGCATCTGCGTATGCGACAATATTAACAATTGATCGTTTGAAAACATTTAGATGCCGTGGTAGATTAAGTGAACTAAGAAGCGTCAGTTGCGTTATATGATCGGGAGGCCGGCTATGCCATTCAATACGTCCTAGCCACAACCGTTTGATTAATAATTTTGCGAAAAGAATAACTGGTGCAGCTAGCCCTAATACGTCCCATAGGCGGGAAACTAACGACAGAATATTGCGTTTTGTGCAATTACGATTATCTTCCATAGTTTTAAACATAAAGGTATCGTACAAAGGGTCCCATAATAAACCTAAAATCTTCTCCGGTTTTGATTTATCAGAAACTACTCGCGAGGGTTTGACCTGTGATGAAATATTTCTTAATACTAAATTTCATTTACTGGACCATTTTAATAATTGGAATCCACCGGTGTTAAACATATTATTAGGTTGATTTGAAAGTTCTATAGCTTCACTTTCATCTAACACCGACATCACTAAATTATCCATATACATCTCTTTCTCAGCGACATTTGCAACTTGCGGATAATTATGCCAGTCATTGTTGCATAGATGACGAATTGTGCGCATTGCAATATAAAGACAAGATTTTAAACCAAATGCGTTACGGTTGACCTGATATTCCCGGATAGGTTCTGAGGGATCAAATCTAAATAATATTTTTTGATACTTTCTGACTTCTTTCTTCACTAGAATTTGTAAGTACATTTGTTTAATGTCAGACGTTAAAACGATTGGAATCAAGCGAAAATTTAGCAAAAGTAGAAATATATCCACTTACAAGTTAGGCTCTAAGTGCAATACGTCATTTAGAGATAAACCATTTGGGCATTTTGCGCTTGCGTCCTTTGACTGAATTACTGAAATATATGCTTGAGCAAGGCCTTCTTTAAGAACATTTTTGTAATCTTCTCTAATATTGTTATTTTAAAGTCTGCTTTCTAATGGCAAAGCGATACAATAGCGACCCAAAGGAATGCGTTTTATAGTAAATATTCTTTCACATTCCGCCTCCAGAGGACTTAAAAATATTCGTCGTGGAATCTCTTCGAGTTCAAAAAATTTACGAAGCGGTTGATCTAAATTAATCAAAAGGTTAATCTTCATTGCGAATTAAAAAAGAGATTTTTTATTTTTCTCAAAGAGTTATGTATCGTAGGATTGTTTGATAAATAATTATTTTCGACAGCAATAGGTACTTTACCTATTAGTATGTACCCGAATACTGTTTCAATAGCAGGGGGCGCTGGAGGTGCAATTACTATATCACCTAAAAGCAAATATGGAAACAATTGAGTGCTTAATAATAAGTTAACTGCACTTGGCTCGTGCCAATGCGGATCAGCCAGCGAAATATTGAATAAGTGTTGCACTACGGAAGTATCAATGTTATCTAAAGGTATCAGTGATACGATCAACAATTAACGCGTTTATATACACGCGTATATATAAATACAAATTTATATTGTTTACTTTTTGATTGTATTTGTATATTTACGTAGCCCATAACGGGACGCGATGCTAATCCGATACCCTTAATAGAAGAGTTTGAAAGCGGAATAACATTCAAATTAAGTTGTTTACAGCGCGCGATGGTTATTACATTATTTTGCGAACCGTTGTCTATAAGGGTACAAAATAACAATTGCTATTGTTTACATAAACATGGGTGGTAGAAATAAATGGTGACTCATGTTTAGCTTGACGCCCTGGCTTCAATAATATCACAGAAGTAAAAGATTGGTTTATTTTTGGGTTCGTCCTAAGAAAATGAAATATTTTCACTTTGTTTTTTAATGCACCAACATAGATATCTAAAAAACTTGTAAAAGTACTAGCGGAAGCGGTTCCCAACATTTTAAAATTTAACAACTGATCGTAATATGTTGACGCTAAGGTACGCGTGTCCTCATAGCGGTCAACTAGCGAGTTCCATATCAAGGAATAATTTTCTGGACATGGTGTAATACCAGCAAAAACATTAAAAGCGTTTCCCGTTAATTTGCCTAAAAGGTAATACAATTTGTCGTCATTGCTAAGTGAATCATTGTTATGCGCGTTAGACTTAAAGCTTATGCAGAATAAGGGCCATTGTCGGATGTCACCGTCAAACGATGCAATTTCAATTGGCGGTAACCGAGATGGCGCGTGCGACACTTGTTCATATTTTGAAGCGGGTTGTGATTCATTGCACATTGAAATAATGCGTAAAATATATGAATAAATTTCTTTGAAATTGGAAAGAATACAGTAATCTATTTTAGCGATTGGATTAACAGTGATTAATAAAGCGTCTAAATCAATAAATATCTAAAATATTCTAATGTCTACTAATGTTTGAACACTGTCAAGTGCCTCGTCTATCAAAAGTCTATCTGTGTAAATACAAACGTCTACTTTTAGAAATTTTATATGTGAAAACATGTAATAAGCATTTTATATCTGTGTACCATTACATATTTGTGTTATCTCTTTGCTGTATGTTTTCCTAATAAATAAAAAAAAAAAAAAAAGGAAATATTTCTCTATTTTCGTTATTGTTTTGCTTTATTATAAATATTTTTTATGTGTCTATATATACGCATTAAAAATATTTGTAATCCGGCTTGGCAGTGAGCCGACAACAACGGAGCCGTCCGCACGTACCTGCCGTCCGTTGCCGCGCTCATTGCGCGATCCTTTAACCGTTACTCGCGATCGTTAAGTGGAGTGCGTTTTGCGTTTACGTGTGCACCGGTGCACGTAATACGTATCGTCGCGCCGCCTGATCGTCACGTACGCGAATTTTAACGGATTTTTGGAAAACAGTTGAAGCGAAGTTGCGCAATTCGTTGCGCAACTTTGATTACGTCGGGTTTCGTCCGGATTTTCGGTCAATTGTTGCGGCGTCGGGTGGATAATGATGGTCCCTCTTATTTCGGCCGGCTCTGGAATTAGTCAATTTAACGGCAATTTCTGGGTCGGTTTGAAGGTTATATAAGAGAACGTATTTAACCGGAAGCGTATAGTGTGATATCGCAATTTTAATTGCGTATTGCTCATACGTGGACGCCACCTTACCAATGGCTTACCCGAGCAATGTCACAATTGCCAATTATTCGGCCACTCGGCTAGATATTGTAGGGCCCGACCGAGGTGCGTCAAGTGCCTCGTTGATCATGCCACGTCAGATTGTCCTCGTCCCAAAGAGAAAAGAGACGACAGCACTCGCGTCTTATGCCCCGCCTGCCGTTTTTTTTTACCCGCCCTCGCGGGGGCAAAGACGGGTTATGTCGGACTCGCACCGACTAAAACCACCACGTTGTTCCTTCCTGACGCCTTAAGGGTAGGGTCACAGGATCGTGCTTGCACTCATCTGCAACTCCACCAGCGCTGGCCGCCGAAGCAGCCCCATCTCGGCCCTACGGCCATTTGCTTCTAATCTATTACCATGGGAGCTAGGAGTTCCCTGACCACGCAAGGACCAAACTCCTAGCCCCCAGCGGCGGCTCAGATGTTACGCTCCGCCGCTAGCTCCATTTCGGCCGCAGAAGGAGGAGAGATCGACGACACCAGCCGGTCAGGTTCCTCTTAGCTTCCCCGTGGCTGACCCAAGCCGCAGGTACTGAGCCCCACCGCTGCGACAAAGCGAGAACCTGTTCGGGGGGTACGCCGTCTGCCTGCGTTAACTGTGGCGCAGCGGGACGCACAGCCAATTATCTCGGCTGTCCGAAAGCACCGAAGCGCAATCAACGTGCACCTAACGCACCGGTAGCGAAGCACCCCCCCGCTTCCTTCCTTCCTTCCTTCTCCTCCCTTCGTCTCACCTCCCAACGCGTGGCGTCACCCCGTCTAGGCTCACCCGCCCGCGCCACTTGTACGGCCCTCAGATGCGTCTTCATCAGGCGATTTTGCGAAATACGCCGACGATATAGCAGCGACAACAGCGTCGCTGAAAAATCTCAACATGGCGGAGCTTTGCAGCTTCGCCAAAAAGGACGTTGCCTCCGCTGGCAACGTACAGGCTAGACTTTCGTCTTATCGATGTGCTTCGACAACTTTGAATTGCTCGACGTTATAATAATAACAACACAGATCGATACATAAAATCGTTCGTCGGACGAACGATACATATTCTCACTCGCACTGTTCTTGCGTGTGAGAATATGTATTGTCACTACACTTGCGCAATTAACAGAAATACGACCCTTGCCTTCGTCTTGCACATATCATAGGAGCAGGTTGAGGTTTTTTGTAAGGCCATGGGTAATCTAAACATTAAATAAACGCAACAGACACAAGGCCGTCGGTTACCGTAAATAGAGATGGCAATTCCTCGCGAAGGTAGGGCTAAACCGCATTCTCTAGTCGTTTCTTGCTATAACGCAAACGGGTTTAGAGATCAGAAGGCATAAATCACTAAATTTATACAAGATTACAATGTAGACATATTTTTGGTACAAAAGATTCATCTTAAGCCAGCAATACGCGATCCCAAGATAAGCGGATACAATATTATTAGACATGATAGGCTCATAAATCCAATTGGCGGTACTCTAATCTATTATAAAAGATCGCTGCATATAACATCAACAGAAGTGCCATTACTCACAAACTTAGAAGCTTCGGCGTACATGATCGCACTTACCGGCCATAAGCAGCTTGTACTTGCCTCAGTGTATCTCTCGCCGCTAAAAACTATGTTACAATCAGACCTTGATCAATACTACTCGCAGGTGATTTTTATAGCAAACACCGCGACTGGAACGACAGCAGAAACAACTCAAATGATACAATATTGCAGAGTCTCGAGGAGGTACTCAACATCAATATAATAGCCCGGAGACCCCAACTAGATATCCATCAGATAGTAGAGGGTCGCCTAGCACCCTAGATCTACTTATTCTAAAGGGTGTCTCACTCGATGTCGTATCGATAGAGACACTACACGAATTAGATTCTGACCACAGGCGGGTTTTATGTAAATTGGGCCGAGACGCCGGTTCGGGCCCTATGACTAAAACCGTAGTGGATTGGCATCGCCTTGAGGCTAAACTCAAGACAATGAACCCCCAGAATTGTGAAAACATCCCAGATGTAATTTGTAATCTAGATCAGGCAAACAATGCCATTAACAACATAAAGTCACACATCTCATCGGCTATTGAAGAGTCCGAGAGAACGGTAAAAGTTACGCCTTTCGACATTAGATGTCTGATACGAGACAAAAATGCCGCGCAACGAGTGTACGATCGATATCGGTCCGAAACAAACCGACCATTATTTAGGTATTTACAACTTCAGGTTAGAGAACGCATAAAGACTCGCCGCGAAACTTCGTGGCAAAACTTAACGGAAGAATTAGAGCCATCGCATGTTGCCTTCTGGTAATTGGCCCGAAATCTAAAGTTAGGTTCACGCGATTCAATTCCACCGCTATCCTGTCCTAACGGTGGCTTACTAGCCTTCGATGATTTTGAAAAAGCCGAATGCTTAGCGGACACACAAGAATAACAATGCACGCCATCTCGCGTAAACACCGACACGTTTCATCTTGAGGAGGTGGTCCGTGAAATCGGCCGTAGGGTGGTCTTACTACCAGAGGGCAAACGCTTAAAACTAGTGACCCGGAGGAGGTCAAAGATTTTATTAAGGGTCTTAAACCCTGATCGGCACCTGGCCCAGACTGTATTTAACTTAAAACTTTTACCAGGCCCGATTATTTGTCTACAAGCGAGCATTTTAAATGTACTTCTAGCCACTTGTACCTTCCCTGACGAATGAAAGGAGGCCATTGTTACCGGCATACCAAAGCCGCGTAAGCCACCTAACCAACCGACGAGTTATCGTCCAATCAGTCCACTCAACTGTATGGGAAATTGTATGAACGCATAATCTTGTCAAGGTTAAAGGATTACGTTTTCTTCAATGGCCTCCTACCAGATGAAAAATTCGGGTACCGTCCTGAACACTCCTGCTCCGACCAGGTTTATCGCCTCACAGAATACATTCTGACGGGCCTAAACAAAATAAAGTCAGGCGTTAGATCCCATTACACGGGGGCTATTCTATTCGATGTCGCAAAGGCATTCGATAAAGTCTGGCACAACGATTTTTCTACAAGTTGTACTCTTGAATGACAGGCTTGTGCACATCATTCAAGCCTACCTATCGAATCGCTATTTTCGATATCGAGTAGAAGGCACCCTCTCAACCAGACGCTCTCTTCTAGTGGGCGTGCCACAGGGCCTCTTCTTTCGTTCTTTCTCCTCTGTTATTCACGCTATACACTAGCGATATTCCTAAAATCTCTAATGTCAACACAAAAAAATTCTATGAAGGAATAGAAACGCAAAATAACCCTCTGATGGTAAGCGCTGCAAATTTTCACGCAGACCCAGATTCCTCTAGTAGAAAACGTCGTCCCCGTAAGGTACTCTTAGACCTAGATGAAGAAGGGATAACACACACACATTTTTAGGTCTACTTCGCTCAAGAGCACGGTGAGACCAACACACCGCGTACACGAGATACACCCGCGTTCCAGGGCGGTTCTCACCGCCCCCAGCAATCGATTAGACTGTCGACCGAACATCGGCGCCTCGGTCCGTATACTCCTGCTCAGTCAGATCCTCCGAACTCAGTAATAGATGAAGCTTCACACAGACGCAGGTCACTCAAGTTTTGTCAGCCAATTTTGATTGGACCAACTAGCTCGAGTGACGGCGATATGGTAGATCCTATTAAAGGACCAGAAGCGAGGATACGGTTCGAAGGACCATGTGCGTAATCGGGCTCGGACAACGTAGTTATGAAGCTGGATTGGGAATGCGATAATGGGAATGATAAATACCTCGTATGATGGCGGCACAGCTGCAGGCGTCTTCGGTGATGCGGTTATGGTTCGTGGTAAACTTAAAACTAATTGAACTGAGCGTTGGCCATTCGCGTTGCGTGATTTTAAAATATGATGCGCTGCGTAGGAACTCCCGAAGGCAATTGTCGTCAGCGGCGGCGCTGGCCGCCGACCGCACCACGAAGTCTTCTCCTTTTACCCGCCGTTATTCGCGAGATGAGCAAAAATGTAAGGAAAAAGGAGGGTAGGCGAAAGGAGCGGTATAGTAAGAAACGGAAGGAAGATTATTGCGTAACCAATTTGCGGCTGTTTTAGGCGACATAGAAATGCGTGCGAACAAATATACCTACCAAAAAAACTATGCTAATTATTCAGCTTATATGCATATTGCTTTCAATGGTAATAGGAGAAAGCTCTAAAACCTGTTCTAATATTTTTATTTCATTGTTACCCACAAGAGTTATTGAGTATATTTAATGACGTAAAATAAACAATAATATATATATATATATAAATCTTAGCTGTCTGCTGTCTCTAGGCGCGTCGCTGAACTAACGTGCCCTTCGTCTCGGCCCCTGTACACAGGTGACAGTCTGTTACTCAGAACCCATGGGTGCCAGGAAATCCTAACCTACGTAGGGACAAGATTCCCAGCCCCCACGGTCGTGGGCAATAACGCTAGCATCGTTTCGGCCGCAAAAGGAGGAGAAATCGATGACACCAGGCAGAATGTCCCCTCATCCCACGGTCCCTCCACATTACGACAGCTATGCGGCCCCGCCGAGCCGTGGAGGATAGGGAGAGCGGCCAACGGAGTATCGACACTCCTCTTCCCCCGTGACTCCACCTTGGTTGCGAAGGGAAGGGCGGCACACCTACCTTTTTTTACGTGGGAAAATACCTACGCATACCCATCCTCGCGGGAGCAAAGACGGGATAAATCTCGTACCGACTATCCACCGCGTTGTTCCTTCTTGAGGCCTTTGATATAGGGTCACAGGTAATTTTAGCAGTCTTCTGCTACCACCAGCACTGGCCGCCGAAGCAGCCCTATCTTGGCCCTGCGGCCATTTACCTCCCTCTGGGCGCGTTCGGGGAGCAGTACACCTACCTACTGTAACCCGTCCCTCGCACCCGCATCGGTGCATCCAAAGCCGGCTTATTTAGCTCGATTGGTGAAGCCTTCTGTGTGACCAGCCTTGCACTATAGGCCGGCCAAGTTCCTCTTAACTTCCTTGTGGCTGAACAGGCCGCAGGTACTGAGCCCCACCGCCACGTCAAAGGGAGAACCTGTTCGGGGGGTGTTGGGAGTGGCCTACTTTAAAATGTTGACGAATATATTTACCAAGTACACAAATAGTCCGGTTACGTAGGCTGAACTTCGAAGCATATGTCAATAGACGACTCTAACTCGGATTGGCATCGTTCGAAAAGCTTAGGTGTATTATCTATACACTAATATGTGTTATCAGTGATGATCTACGGCACTGAGACATGGTCCCCGACTATTGGCCGTATGAGGAAGTTCCAAGTCGCGCAGCGATCTTTAAAGCGGGCTATGCACGGTATTTTTCTTTCTGATTTAATACGTAATGCAGACATCTGCAGAAGAGCAATTGTAACCGACAAAACTCACAGAATTTTTTTTACGGTTTTTTTTGCGCTAGTTTTATATATATATATATATGTTCCTGACGTTTCCAGCATCAATGATCACAGGCGGATAAAATTGATATATGTTTGTAAATTTTTAGAAATTATTTTAGATGTTATCGAATCCGTTATTCCAAAACTAACTAACGCGACAAATAGTGAATTTCATATGCAAATATAATAATCGCGTATTTAAAAAAACATAAATAATTATTAAAAGAAGGGAAAGATTCTTCTTAATCTATTTTACACTGGCCTATTTTCGCAAAATATAAACGAGTACTACCGTAAGAATACTCAGGATGTTGGCGAGAGAATATTTAAGATATTTTTATTGCAATAAAAGTTATTGGCCATTTTTATGACTGTGCATGTACACGTACCCGCTCTTGGTCGTTAGAGCTACCATTCGTCGGAGTTATAACAAGCGTTAGTTTTGTTTTGTTATGGTTATCAATCTTCGCAATTGGATGTGCTATACATATAACTAAGTTAACACATCAGATAGTATAACAAATATGTTTATTTATTTGGAGAGCAATTAAATAAATAACAATTTTTCAGTTATTTGCTATTAATTTAACGTATTAAAAATAAAGACCAAAAATAAAATAGTGCAACTTAAGAATAGAAAGTGCCAAAAAAACCGTAAACTTCATTATTCATTAAGATTGGTTTATAATACGTAAGATTGACATTTTTTTTCTATTAATTGCAAGACTGATAACATCAATTTGCAAAATCCCAAGAAAGAGTCATTGTTTTTTACGTACGTTGCAACTTTTTATCTCTTTATAAGTTTAAAATTACAACTAGTCTCAAATGATTTTATAATTGAATAATCATACTATTTTATAAATTAAATACAACATTAGAAGCGAGAGCTGTTTTTTAATATATACAAGATTATTTTAATAATTTACTTTATTTAATAATGCGAATAATAATAATCGTAACTATTATTCTAAATCTAGAACATTATTGTCAATATAAAGCTGCATTTCGTGCACAATTAGTGAATTCACGATATCATTACATTTTGTGAAATAACTTCGCTTGCAATATTTGCAATAGAATAGTGGTTAATTGGACGTCATTATGGTAATTTTTGTTAATTAATAAAAGAAACTGACGATTTTATTCCAAATTATAAATATTATAAGCATTTCTTTCTTGTTTGAAATTTATTTTAACGCACTGTGCGGTAAAATGAATTTCAATCAGTATTAGTATTTAAATTTATCATTATAAGGAAAAGATTCAATAACTGTTAAACAAATAACTATAGATACATTAGCAACCCAACGTACATCTTAAAAATATCTCAATTCATGAAGACTATAGTTTTAAGTGGGATACGGTTCAAAAACCCCCTAATGGATAGGGGTGTATTAGGGGAGGCCTATGTCCAGCAGTGGACTATCACAGGCTGATGATGATAGTTTTAAGTACTACAAAATACAGCTGTTACTTAAATAAACGAAAACATAACCCAATAAATAGTTTTTTCGTTGTTTAATAAATTTGATCATAACTCATCTCATGTCTTTAAGTTATTTAAATCATTTCATTCTTGAGCAAAGTTGTTAAAAAATGTTGATACTTTTATTATTATACTTTGCTTTCTAAGAATGATAATAAAAAAACCATTTCAGTCCTTGTGTACTTTTTTTACAGACAACAAATTACTTTTACAATAATTAAAATCAAAATTTGTAAGAAATCCATGTCACATCTTCTGCATGCACTATAAATTTAAAGGTCCCCTTTTTACAGAGGGCCGTCTGGGGTGGTACCACCACAGTGCCTATCTCTGCCGCAAAGCAGTAAAGTGGAGACAGTATTGTGTTTAGGTTTAAAGGGCACCGTAGCCAGCATATTAACTAGATAACAGAGACGTAACATCGTATGTCTCACAGTATGTTGATGTTTCAACTGGTATTGCCAATGTCTATAGGTGTCGGTTCTCCGGATATACATATTATGATATGATATGATATACATATATACATATTATGTATATGTAACTACTTTTAAGTCATTCGAATTGAATCAGTAAAAATTTATTTTACCTTAATGAAACGTAAAATAGCTAAGTTTGTTGCTTATAAATGTTTTATACATTGGTATGACCTCTCCTTGATAATTTATTTGTGATACAAAAAACTTTGTCCCTTAGAAATTTCAATGAACGCTCATAATGTATTCATCGAAGTTGGGAATTATCCAGCTTTAGTATTCGATGTTATAAGACTTGTGTGACGAAATGTAATTTCAGTGTTACGTTTAAAGTAACAATTTTAATACAAGCGAACATTTAAATAAAATAATTATTTGTAGGTATTTATTAGCAAATTAATATCAAAACGGTTTTGTTATATTTTATGAATATAAGCATTAACTCAACTTTTTAAAGAAAGGTCCTAAAGTTTTTTCTTATAAGGTTTGATTTCAGTTTCACATTGGATTAAAAATGTTTCAGTACGATCTACAAACAATTATTTAAAAAATGTAGGGAACAATTATATAAAGAAGGAAAAAGTCAATTTTCATTGTATCATAGGAAATTAAGACACTAAAATTTAATTATTTCTTTCTATAGGAACTAGGAAATTAATATACCTAATAACTACTGTAAAGAAAGAGAATAAAACGATTTCTGAGTTTTGTTTCAGCGGAATACATTAAACGTTAATGTCGTGCATTGCTCGCGACCGCTTTTGTTTCACTGATTTAGTAATTCAAGTTACATTTGTTAATGTTTAATCTAACTTTCATTCAGTAACTTACTTTATTTTTTGAACGGCCCATATTTATTCTTTACGGTAAACTACACATATGGTTTAGTGTTCATTTTGACCGACTTCCCGAATGCTTATCAATTCGAAATTATTTTTTAAATCATCACGTATATGTTACTCTTTTTATGATAGACCGATTTGAATATTTTTATGTTTAGCTAGTTACGTATATGTTATGTAATTTGAAGTAGCATTTACTCTATAGTTACAGTTAGTAGATTTATCGTTCTTAAAGTTTATAGCTTCATATTTGAGTGAGCTAATCAAAATTAAAAATGGAAGAATGTTTATTGTACACTGAAACCGCATCATAATTGAATTAGATTAAAACTTTTAATAATACTACCCCTCACCCTGTTTAAGATTATTTTAGGCATCCATATTTACAGGGCAGAATATGCTATTTAAAGGCCTATATGTAAGGAACGGAAATTAAGGTAGCCTATGTTTTTTAACAATAAAATATATTTTGTCAATTTAACAATACATAGCTTCTGTATCTTATTTTTCACGAGTTTCATGTAACAGATCCCTCGTGCTATTTAAAGCAGGTTTACTAATAACAGCTAACTGCTAGTTGTGTTGAAAGGAACCCTCTTAATAGTACACATATGGTCAAATTTAAA
This sequence comes from Lamproptera curius, assembly GCA_029286875.1. Lineage (NCBI taxonomy): Eukaryota > Metazoa > Arthropoda > Insecta > Lepidoptera > Papilionidae > Lamproptera > Lamproptera curius. The sequence goes on from JAGSMT010000484.1 coordinate 42,041, forward strand.
GATAATTTTGTGGTAAAAACAAGAGCGATTGAAATACGCAGTGATATTTCTTAAGTCTAGAGTAATATCTAATAATTTGTTTATAAAATGTTTTTCTATTATTATATATGATAAAATATGTTATAAATGCACGTAGAAAAGAATAAAGTTTTAATTTACAGTGACTACTTGGTTATCGTGCTTAATGTCTCTCTAATATCTCACTCTGTTCTGTAACCACGATCGATGGAAACAGCACGAATTACTGGAAGCTAAACTGTAAATAATAATGAAAGTAAAAACGACCATATCCATAGAATTCAATGCAATATAAAATACGGGTAAATATTTAAAATAATCGGTAGTTATGACCCACGTTTTTCATTGATTAAGCTACTTTCTACCTTTTCTTACATTTAGAGAGTGGGGCATTCTTTTAATAGGCAAAAGCTAAAAGAGTTGGGTAAAGTGAGGTAAACAAATCTTAATTGATTAATACAATCAAATAATCAAGAAAGCCTTAGTAAGAAGACTTTAATTGTAGCGTACCTCGGATTCGCTGTAGTTTCCAGCAATCTGCCCATAAGGAAGGGATATATATCATCATCAGCCTTGTATAGTCCACTGCTGGACATAGGCATCCCCCAATACACCCCTATCCATTCGGGGGTTTTTGACCGTATCCCACCACGCTGGTCCAATTCGGGTTAGTGGGTGGACCGACTTTTTACATGCCCATCCGACGCATGGATCATCTTACTTTTTAAACAAATGGGTGACTGGCCCAAATTGCCCTAACTAACTAGAAAACAACAATGAAAATTTGTTGAGTCCCGCAGATTCGAACCCACGAGGCTACGGAGGCAGTTGGGATATTGGCAGATGGGCAGTGGTTTATTTTTGCTTGAAAGCTGTTGTTTATAAAATAATCCATTTTAATTATCAAATCGTTAATAGGCCATAGGATTTTTGGTAATTAATAAAATTTCTGATAAAAAGTAATAAATTTTTAATAAAACACAATATTACTTGTTCAATATACATATAAAAAAAAACTTCTGATCTTTTGTAAAGAAGTCTAGCAAAGTATTTTAATAGTTTTATTCCTATATAAGTTATTGGCCATATCTATGAATGCTCTCATGACACGTACGCTCCCTACGTCGTTAGAGCCACTATTCCGACTAAAGTATTAGTTTTATTTTGTCTTGTGAATCACTTTTTACGAGCTTTGTTGACTTAATGCATTGGATGTGACAATGGTGACAGACATAGCTTCAGAGTTAACGCCTGGGCAATGGGCTGGCCATGGCTCATAGAACAATAACCAATGGGGAAAAAGGTGCTCAGTGGCAGCCGCTCCGGCCATCGTATGTGTAATTTCGTCGACGACACGGAGAATGTACGGAAGTCCGTGGATGCAGTTAGCGCAGGATCGTACTTCGGCGCTCATGGAAAGGCCTTTATCCAGCAGTGGACTTTTCTAGGCTGATACGATGAAGATGAAATGTCTAACATTAATTATCTACAATAATATCAATCAGAAACAAAATAGTAAAAGAGGGAGAAAAGACAAGATATATAATTGATAAATAAAATACATATATAACACGTATAATAGTGGAAAGCATCAAAACCTCATTACTAAACATAAATTTATACTTAAACTTCTTTAAAAGCCAACTACGTAAATAAATAATACATTATCCGGATTTCATGGCGTTGGATTACTTTACAATTATCTAAAATTCTACTCGACATATCAATTGCCCCAGGACCCACTAATCTCCCACAATTTTTGCAATAAATCTTTTTTATATTACTCTCCTCTACAAAAAAACGATCCATAATCCGTTCGTAATCTTTTTTTTAAATTACAATTATATTTGGTTGTTTTGTATCCTGAATTACATTTAGTAGTTTGGTTCGGAGCAATTAAAGGATATAGTTAATTATAGACAGCCCACGCAAAATTAACCAAACTGCTACATGATATAAACTATAATTTAAAATATTCATCAAAATTTATTGGTGAAATAATTAAATAACATTTAATGGCAATTTACGATTATGTGCATCATTAATGTTTTGTAATATCCTTGTGACCTGACCCATTCGTATTGACCCTAATCAACAAACATAAGGTATGTAACTTAAAGTTATCTTCTGCTTGGTATTACAATATAGGGCAATCAACCAATTGTCTAAAAAATAACATTTTTGTTTAATAAAAAGTCAATTTCAGATGTCAATATTATCTTTGGTCATCGTTAAAGGAGTCGGCGCCTTCATCATCAGCAGCCTGTGACATTCCACTGCTGGACATAGGCCTCCCCTAATACATCCCTATCCCCCTATCCATTAGGGGGTAACAAATTTACTTTAACTAATCCTTTCCTCGAGTGCAGACTAGCCTTTGATTTTTTGAGGTTAGTTGATGTCGATCGCTAACGTCTGAACCGTTTTGACTTTAACGTAGACGTGGCCCTGTGGCCTAGTCCAGCACTGGGAAAGCTTAGAGGAACATGGGCGGCCTAAAGAACGGCGCTGGTGAGGTTGCAAATAAATGCAAAAGCGTCCCTGTGACCCCACCCTAAAAGCACCAGGAAGGAACAACGCGGTGATTTTAGACGGTGCGAGTTCGACATAATTTTTTTTGTCCCCGCGAGTTTGCGAAGTCGCTATCCAATGTGATAAAGAAAAACAATCCCTATGCGAAAAACTGTTTTTTTTGCATGAATAAGAAGCCGGCCCCATGGTAACTTGGGAAATTAGCTAAAAAAAGATATAATTATGAGTTAAAGTCATATGTAATATCGTTAACATATTAAGTTTTAGATTTAAAAAGTTTGATTTTGTTACATTGTATATTGCTTATATTATAAACTTAACCTTATGATTTACGGTAATGTGGTAAAATTGATAATATGAAAGTTCTACACATAACCCTCAGAAAAAGTATGTAAGTGAATAGTAAAATGCTTAAGAGAATATCATTACTATATCGTTACAAATTGATATATTAAAAACAATTAAATACGATTATTATAAAATTGATCATTATAAAATTATTGTCTCAAACAATTACATTAAAATTATGGTTAACTCTGAAGATATCCGATCTAGTTGGGTGTACTTATTAATTTAAACGATTGACTGTGTCGTTACCCATTACTTAAAAAAATTAATACAGAGTCAAAGCAAAATATACATCTTATAAATAAAATTAATTTCCTGGCTTTCATTAACTAATATTCGCAAAAATATAAATGTTTTTATCGCGAAATATTTTTTTTTTTTTTTTTTTTTTTTTTATAGCTTACGCAGGCAGACGAGCAGTCGGGCCACCTGATGGAAAGTGGTCACCGACACCCATAGACATTGGCAATACCAGTGGTATCGCCAACGCGCTGCCTACCGTGAGACATAGGGTGTTAAGTCTCGTTTACCCAGTAAATGCGCTGGCTACGGTGCCCTTCAAACCGGAACACAGCAGTGTTTTCACACTACTGTTTCACGGCAGAAATAGGCACCGCGGTGGTACCCACCCAGACGGTCTCCTGTAAACAGGGGACCTACCACCGGTGAAATATAAACTGTTAACACGATAAAATCCTTAAAAAGTGGATTAGATACGTAAAATAATCACGTAAATAAAAGAAATAATAATAAGATGATGAATAATAAAGTCAATTATTATAAACTAGTGTTCATTGATTCCCAATTAACTACATTAGAGGGTAGATAACTATATTATATATCCATATATATGTCTATGTGTGTACAATCAAAATACTACCGCCAAATCGTTTTTTTATTTTCGATAATGAATACCAAATTCTCCAGAACAACTAATCATAAACTATTGACTGAATTTTACAAAGGACGAAGACGGCTTACTCCGACATAACAAAGGCATTGTAGGATTTTCTTTGAATTTAAAAAATAAAGAATAAGTTTCAATCTGCGCTACGGATCATGGAGCTGTTCCTTTGTTGTAAAAACATAATGGTTTTAGGTTGACAAAATGTGTGTAAATATTTTTATACATTGGCACATCATTCCACTTAGATCGCCAGAAATATATCATGTTGAATTTTTGAATATTTAAAAAGGTTTAGTTTTATAGCACTAGCGAAAACGTTACGAAAATTTCTTTCAACACAAAACTTCAACAAATTATATGACCGACTTCACACAGCGAATTACTATTTTGCACAGCATAAGCGGATAGCAATGCGCTCTTTGCACGAAACGGCCATGCGACATCTCCACCTAACTTTAAATGTACTTAAGAAACCGGAGGTCGTGGGCTCGAATCCTGCGGGAATGCAACAAATTTTCAATGTTGTTTCCTAGTTGATAAGGGCAATTTGGGCCGATCACTCAATTGTCTGAAAAGTGAGATGATCCATGCTTTGGATGGGCATGTAAAAGTCACCCTCCAACCCGCTTTGGACCAGCGAGGCGGAATACAGACCGAATCCCCTAATGGATAGGGGTGTATTACGGGAGGCCTATGTCGAGCAGTGGACTAACACAGGCTTATTATGTGATGTTTTGATATGTTTTAAGTTATTAATTTTATTACAATATCAATTATTACACATTTTATGCACAAAGTTTAAAGTACTTTTTAAATACATATTTTACTTTATAAATATTTATTTACCTTAAATGGGCTTTCAATATACTTCATTATAACTGTTATTTTTGTTTACCTAAAAACGGTTATTGTGATTATTCTTAACAGATAAGATGCGCTCGCAGACTTTGTTGCAGACCAATTCAAGAAGTATAATGACGTAGAATTTAGTTGTAGTCTACCTCTTAAGGCTTAGCCAGGGTTTGCAATTTAATCGCAAAAACTTGGGATTATTTCAGCTGACAATTTATTGCGAAGTTTTTTCTATATCTTTTCAATTTGGTAATACAACGAGGAAAAACTAAAAGCTGAAGCAGTTTTCTTTAAACTGTCAACAATTTAGATCCAATTTTAATTAATCATGCATGAGGTAAATTGGGAGAATCATATACTATATAATTGTGTTTTAGCGAGTTCTTTTGAGCTATAAAGCATTCTACGCTCGTGACCGCTTTTATCCAATAGAGGTAAAGTAACATAAAATTCGTTAACGTTAAGTTTTACATGCCTTTGCTTAAAATAATTTGTACTTTTTTAAATATCATACCTGTGCCTTTATAACAGTACTCGTGATCTCTGAAACAAAGATTTGCCCACGGTAGCTAACTAGGATGGATGATGGTGTGAACTACCATTTAATTTTTTTATTTGTATGGGTTGGTTTTCTGTTCACCGTATGGCTTAAGGTGTTATTAGGATTGCGAATAACTATTTCATCAAGAAAAACTAAAGAATTATTATTTTCTAACTCTATACTATACAGTATTTTCAAATTTATGGAGTTAAGGTGGTGTAAAATTGTCAATTATTTTATCATACGGTAAGATGAATGAATGGAAGCAGTGAGCAGGGCTTTCCTCCATCAAAATGTCAGCAACAATAAGAGACTGGCAACTTATCGCTACACCATCCATCTGCATGTAGATCTCATCTGTCCACAATAAATAGCCAGATGTTAAGCAATGTTTAAGTAAAAATGCATACTCTATTAGAATGTTATTTTCCTCTAACTTTCTTGTTACCATATTGATGAAATCTTCTATTAGTAAAGCTGTAAACCAAGATTGGCCATCAAAACTAACCATAATTTCATTGTCAGCACGATTTAGATGTTTTAGCTCACTAACAAAATGGTGAGAATCCTTTGTAAATGCGCTTGTTTGCCCTATTAATATTGGTGGGTTACGGTCCAAACCCCCTAATAGATAGGGGTGTATTAGGGGAGGCCTATGTCCAGCAGTGGACTAACAAAGGCTGATGATGTGATGTGATATTAATATTATATAAATATAATAACATAAACAATAAAACACGTACAAAATGTGTGCCCCTATACCTTTACAATATGTGCATATAGGTATCATGATGATGATGATGATGATGATGATACCTATACAATATGTGCATACTATGGGTAACGAAAACAAAAGATTAAAGTTTAAAAATCTTCTATGTATAATATGGATTATAAATGATGTATTTTATTTTGGATAAGAAATATTTTCTTTAACTTTATAAAGTGTCAACTACATTTAAATCAACTACTAAATAATACAGTTTTCCGGATTTTATTGCGTTTAATTACTTTAAAATTATTTAAAATTCTACCAGATGTGTCATTCCCTTCACGGGGCCCATGCTCTCACATGCATGGGACAGACTAAGAGAAATCATAGAGATGACTAGTTGCTCTACAATATTTTGCATGAATAATAAAACAATAAAATATAAAAAAACATTAAACCTATCTATTTAATTACTCCATCTTTAAAAACGCCTTAAAATCTGTTTGTAGTTTTCAAGATTTCAGAGCTCATAGCGACAGACAACGAAAGCAATATGAAAAATATATAATAAAAAAAATATCCTTTTTTATAATATTTTAAATTAAAATTATTTTTGCAAATAATTAAACAATTTTAATTAAAAATAATATATCATAACCATACAATAGTTATACAAAGTAATAATTGTATTATGAGTTGTATTATGAGTTTTTCCTATTTTGGTGCGGCGCAATTATCTGATATAATTAATTACAGAGAGTGCACGCAACATTAACTGAACTGATGCATAATATGAACTATATTTTAAAATTTCATCAAAATTTATTGGTCAAAATATTCGATAACATTTAATAGCAATTTACGATCACGTGCCGGTATTATAATGAAATTTAACAAATTAAATAATCACAGGGCTTTCAACATTAATGTTTTGTTATATCCTTATGACATATTGACCCTTTAATACAAACCTGAGGTCGTTGGTTTGAATCCTGTGGGGATTTATGTGCGCTGACTTTGTGGTAGACCAATTCAAGAAGTACAATTACGTACAACATGGTTATAGTCTACCTCTAAAGGTTTAGCCAGAGTTTTCTATTTAATCGCACAAACTTTGGTTTTTTTAACAGGATTTTGGATGGTGTAATTTTTTTTTTCAATTTGGCAATACAACGTAAGAGAACTAAAAGCAGAAGCAGTTTTCTTTACGTTGCGCGGGCGCGGGGTCACTCAAGTTTCGTCAGCCAATTTTGATTGAATGAACTAGCTCGAGTGACGGCGATATGGTATCCCATTTAAGGACCAGAAGCGAGGAAATCTGGCATCAGGCTCGGACAACGTGGTTATGAAGCCGGATGTCCGAGCCTGATTTCGCACATGGTTGGGGTTCGCGGTAAACGTAAAACTATAAGAACGGAGCGTTGGCCATTCGTGTCGTGTGACTTTACGAAATATGATGCGGTGCGTACGAACTCCGGAAGGCAATTGTTCGACTGCGGCGGCGCTAGCCACGGACCGCTTCACGAAGTATTCACCTTATACCCTTTTTCTTCGCGAGGTGAGGGAAAGGAAAAAAGGAGGGCTAGCGAATAGTAGCGGTATAGCAAGAAAGGGAAGGAAGATTATTGCGTTACCAATGCGCGGCTGTGTAAGGCGACATAGAAATGCGTGCGAACATCGTCCTCCGCGTAGAGAAAATGTAATTTTCTCAAAACATATGCAAAAACGAATTCCTCATCATACGTTAAGCGGTAATTATAATTAAATACAGGTTTTGTAGATAATTTGCGGTTTCAAAGTTTAACAATTTTTAAAGCGATATTTTAAAGGAGTGTAACTTAAGTAATAAAAAATACTTAAAAGCGAGCGACCAAAGCGAAATTAAATTAACAAAGCTAGTCAATATTAAACAAAAGCGATAACTATAAACTTAACTAAATATAAAGGCAAACTTTACTTAGAAATATTTATAATAATGTAGATTAATATAACATGAAAAAAAAATTAAATACTAAACACTTATAGTAAGGGAAGGGGACTTAATTTAACCACGGGACGTTTTAGCAAACCAGTAGTCGTTTTAACTAAAGCTACTCGTACAACACAATCCGCACCAGGGTAAACTTTAGCAATTATTCCCCATTGGCCATCAGCATTGGTTTAATATCGTCCTGGTGTATAATTACAACTGTTTCTACTTGAATAGCATTAGATTTTTTATCAAAACATTTATCACTCACCTGTAAATTGGGTAGGTATTCTAAATACCACCTTTTCCAGTATGATTGCACTATTTGGTCAAGTAATAAATCATCCTCAGCCTGTGTCAGTCCCCTGGTTGATATAGGCTTCCCCTAATGCACGCCAACGTTTTTCTTTTGATCTTTGGCTATTCTCTTCCTGTCCAAACCATTTTCTCTGTTAATAAAATAAATAATGCAATTTTAACATGATCTTACTAAACGCTAAGCAGCTTTTCTCTAACGTCCAAGCCTATTAGAAAAGAGCTGTTTAAAGGCAATTCAGGAAATAATGAAGAAAGTAAGTATATAATTTATAAAGCATTGTTCAATGGAGGAGATTAAGTAAAAGTATTGTTATAGGTAGTTGTAATATAAAAAGCCGTTAGAGTAAAGTTTCTCATACAAAATTTGTCAATTGTGTATACAGATACTAGTTTATACAAAATGTCGTACGTAGAAAAGTACTAAACATACATATTTTCATATTCAGATACAAAAGGCACAGTTTAAAAAATAACTTTACACAGATGCGAAGAGGACTCAAGCTTAATAAAAAATATATTTTAAATGACCACGTCGGTGAGTATATGACAGTATTAGAACATTGAAAACATATTTTCTTTTGATAAAAAAAGCTTTACATTAACTAACCTAATATTTAACGTAATCTGCCAGCATATAATGTCTAAAGTTAGGATATAATTTAATAAAATGTTTAATCCGAAATAAAATATTTGGAATCCAATTTAAAATATAATGGTCATATGTATACCTTCTTATTTCAAAATTGAAAAAGATAACTGAAAATGTCGAAGAATGATCTTCTTAACGTTAAAATGTTAAATAATATCAGTCAAAAGAATTATATTCGTCAAATACTTGACTTCAAATGCATAAATCCATGAGCAATATACACAGTGATACTTTAAACTCTTACAGTCAACGCAATTTCAATTGCATATGTTAACGACGTGAACATGTAAACGTTGTCAAAGGTTTTTAGTTTCAAGGTACGTTAGTCTTAATTATGAATAATTTTAAAACAATAGAAAAATAAAATTAATTATAAAGAGTGATAGAAAATGACTATCAAGTGAATTAAACAAGAAAATAGATAGAAAGAACTGCATTCGTGTCCTGGTGAAACTTGTTTCATTTGCTTATAAGGTGGAGGTCGTAAGTACCAATTCGACGCGGAAGTAAGTGAGGCAATGTAGATTCAATTGCCAAAATAATGGTAAAAATAATGCAGTACCGTACAGACACCGTTATCTTTGGTTTGATGGGCACCGTTGTTGTAGGTAAACGAGACGTAAGATTCCATGTCTCAGGGCGCCGAGCGGATATGAGATGTCTTACTCTGTGCGTTCTTCTGTGTTTATCTTAAAAATAATAGGAGAGATAAATTTAAAACAGAAACATAGCAAAAAAAAATAATCGAAGGACGCACCGTGGTAGTATTTCCTGTACGGCCCTATATAGAAAAGTGGAAAGGGCTTCATTTATTTAGCATTTGACACTTATGTAAAACAATAAATATCATCTTTCCAATATATGGATCATACAAGAATTGTTACCGTTGCATGTTACAAATGCAGACACAAAACTCGAACGAAATTTTAAAACAAACAGCTCAATATTTCAAAGTAAACATGCGGGTAATATGTATTGTTTGGTAACAACTAAAACACATAAGTATTGAATTGTAAAGATTGCGAATACGATGCGAATGGAAACTAATGCTGAACCAACACTAAGTTTTCGAATTAATTTTCATTAAAATTTTGGGTTTTATCATGTTTTCTTATTATGTGTGTATTTCAAAACTTCTTAAACACTTATAACTACTAAGTAGTTTCTTTTTACCGTATGTGATTAAACATTTAATAACGATGAAAGCTGTTAATATAGTCAAAAAATAATATAACATGGAATTATTTTTTTAAATGCATAGAAAACTGTAATAAAATAATTTATCAAATCCACTAATTTACGGATTTTTACTTCACTTAAATATATTTAACTGACGCGGATTCTCGACGTTCCGAAAGACCAAACATCCTCTTTGCCTTATAGGGATGCATAATTTCAAAATTAAAATTAAACGCAAAGATATAAAATTACAAATCTGTAAATTAGTGGATTTGATATGTATAATTATCGCGTAAATAAAAGAAATAATTATAAAATAATTACATAAATAGTTATAAAATAAAGCCAGTACTGAGTGTATTGCTTTCAAGAAAATGAATCAATGTTAACTTTAGGTATATTGCGATTGGTAATATGTACAGTATAGAAAAAATGTTTCTCAATTTTTCACGAAACTGTCTTTTTGAATTGAATTGCCTATTAAAATATCCTGTCCAGATTTTCAACACTTCATGGTTGTATTATACATTTTTATATAAATGTTTTTGTATTTAATAGAATTTAATAAATACATCATGTTTTTATCGTGTTTCAAACAATCAAAAAGGATAACGACTATGGTTTATGATTGTTTACGTTATGGCGCAGAAATGTTAAAGTTTATTGTGATCTTTATTAAAGAAAAAGTTTAAAAAATCATCTTGAGTTTTGTAGACTTAACATTTCTCCACATATATACGAATAAATTATATTTGTGTGTCTGTTTCTAACATCCAAATGAACTTTTATGCTTTGTGATATATAACTGATACATATAACAAAACAATATTTTAATAATTTAGTCTGTCTATCTCTTCGTTCGGGATAATCCCTGGAATACCTAGTTCGAATTTGACGGAAATTCCACTGGAAGGAAGCTGATGTAATTATGAGTAACTTAGGATACTATTCTCTTACAAAAATAACTGATGGATGTTTTTTATATTATCACGCAGACGACGTTGAGGACTATAGCTAGTAACAAACAAATGTATGACCTACCAAGAAACAAAAACAATTAAGAACAAAAGTGACGTTGAAGAAGCTGAAGTATATTTTTAGGTATATATTAACTTGCTAAAAAATGCTATTATTGTAATAATAACAATTGTATTTCACTTTACTCTTCAATGTATGTACAGCTTAGCAACAATATCTGAAATGGATTAATTTTGTCCGCAATACAATAATATTAATCGTTAGTAATAAGATTAGAAATGTCCCTATTGATACTAACTACTGTAGTGCAATAATTTACATAAATTTTAATATATAATTACATAAAAATCATTGAATTTATCAAAAGGTCTAAGTAAATACTTATTGTGTATTTAAATATAAAATTTGATGTATATTGTAGGATTAGTACTGCAGGAATATATATTGAGTGTTAAAAGTATTTTTAACAAAAAAAGTTAAAATGTAACGAACTTAATAACTTTATTAAAAAAGAAAGTAGGAAATGTGTTAACGAAATGAGGCAGTAAGGTAAGAGAGAAAATACTATACATCCTGATTAAGCACATTAAATCGTAATTAAGCTAAGAAGAACCTGGAAAAAATGATCCCAAAATGACAAAAGTATAAATGCATTTTTAGCAACAACGATAGTACTTTGTACGTCATTGTCATGGATGAATGATGAAAACAAAAATAAAGTAACATTTTCATTAGTACAATCACAGCGAAATCAAAAACATTCTAAATAACCCATCGAAGAGCAAAGTGTTTATTTCATTTGGCTATGCAGTGTTCATAGACTATTTCTATCTTTTCTCTTGTATTTTGATTAAGAGTTAGACCGACATTAAGAGTTAGATTAGAGTTAGGTCTATTTTGAGCGTACTTTTTTTTCTAATTTTTTATATCTATCTATTATATCTTTTTGCTCCGCAGGGAGCCAGAACACCTCCTCCGCGATTTCCGCCACTGTATTTTAAACCTCTAATATCTTTTAAGATATTTATTTTGATATAATCAAAATGTCATGTGTGACACGTTTTACTTACAAATGAGGTTTGAATATGTTTGAAAATTGCTATTTTTAACAATGTTTTATATTAAAATGCTTATTGTGGGTTATTAAACATAGATACATGCGCTCGCGGACTTTATTATAGACCATTTTAAGGAAAACAATTTCGTTAAATCTGTTTAAATCTATTTTCAACGTTTCGGCAGTGTTAGCAATTTAATCGCATGAGGTTGTTTATTTTTGATGCTAAAAAAAGAACAAAATCGGAGCAATAGGGGCGTAGCAACAAGGAAACATTATATAAAAAAAAACATTCGTTCTTAATTGCGCACTTCCTTTTTTTTGGTAAGTCGGTGGAAAAGCACAAACTAGGCGATTAAATTGCAAACGCTGGCCAAAGCTGAAGAGATAGACTTAAAAATAATACATAGTGTATTACGATATTATTCTTATTGATTTAGTCTACAATAAATTTCTCTAATTTATATATGAATATATTTTTAAAATGTAATACGGTGACCATTCTATTGTAAAATTGTTAAAAATTACAATGGGCAATATTCATAGCTCTTTTAAAATTCACAGTGTAAGTAGTAACTTGTTAAAGTAAACGCATAAAATTTTGTGCGTAAGATATGTCTTATATTTAAATAAAATTAATACCTTATGACACATTCGAGATATAAAGTGCGGCGATAGACATCGGAGGACAGTTTCATGCAATGCACGCTGTTGACCGTGTAATTTAAACAAAATATCGAATTACGCTCGTTTAAAATCGGTCGTATTCTGTTGTAAATATTTATCAAAAAAGTTTGTTTATCAAATCAAATGTAATTGTTAGGTTTCTGACGGAGAATGTTTCGTTTGACTGGTGGTATTATTGTTACTTAAGCACATAGGGAACTAATTTTGTTTTATTCTATTTTAATGTATACAAAAATTTAAAGTTTACCTAAAAATGTTCCAAAAAATATTGATGTCAGTTAGCTAAACAAACTGCTAAGAAATAGTTCTCATTTCATAACAGTTTAAAATATCGTGTCAGAATTTATTTGTTTGAATGTAAGATGTAATATCTTTAATATTTCATTGTTTAAGTAAGAAGAATCCACCGTAATATTTTCTACAAGTGCCGAAGAATAAACGAGTGCTTATAAATCCCCAATATATTTTTTCATTGTAGCGATGATTTCTTGATATTTGTTTCCGATTTTCGTTTCAATACAAAAAGATTGTAAGCTTTTATATTCTTGTCAAAATAATGGAAGGGGACGATTTGATAAAATATTGTTTTATGTAACAATAAGTTGAATTTTCTCAATGACAAATTGTAAATACTTTTACAAATTTTAAATTTACTGTCAAATCCATAGTAAGGATAAACATTGGTATTTAATACATATTTATAAAACAGTTTGTGAATTCTATTCTTTTACTAACTAGGAAAAGATAATAAAAAATATCAGTCTGCCACGTTTCTACTTCTATATTTCTTTTAAATATAAAAAATTGTACTTTATTAAAAATTAAAAAAAATTAAATTTGAGTTATTATATAAAAAAGACTAAAAGAAAATTTAAAGGACGTCATGTTCTAACTAATCATGAAATACAATATTTTTAATTTCTGTTATTTTCCAACAAAAATCAAAACGTATCGATTCAATATCAGTATACTGCCTAAATTTTTATATTCGATTAGGACTGTACATTTGGATAAGAAATTTATCACGCTGCATATATTCATAAGCTAAGTAAAAGATGAATATTTATTAACTAAAAACTTTGTTGTAACGATATAAGATCACATTTATTATGTTCTGATCACTATGTCACAATTAACTAAATAAGATATTCCTATTAATATAATCCTAGTCAGCTCGTTCAAATATTATATCTTAGTCATCTGCTTGACTTAGGTACATTTCGCAACAGTAAGCCGTGAGATCAACACTCACGTAATTGGCAATTCTACCAACAACAACGTAATTGGTGTAACGTTGATTAGCGAGACTTCGACCACCGCCAAGGTTATAGACGTCTAGTAATAACTAAATGAAACACAACCATAAAGGTTATATATACCTAAAAGGTACAATAAAATAATGATAAGAAATCATATAAAGTCATTTGACTAAATGCTACCATGATTCATAAAAACAGGCGTTTTTGTATTTATAGTCTCTTTGGATGTTAAGAATATTTATTTTATACTTGACTGGGATTTTTCAGCATAATTTGTTATCATTTTATTATTAAAGTACTTCTCCAATATAAGTGAAAATATTGAAATAATTTATTTTGTTGACAAACCAATCAGTTATTACGGTAACCTGTAAGCCTAGTGTTAGTCCACGGCTGGACATAGGTCTTCCTAATAAACACCTTCTCCATTAGGAGGTTTTTGGACCGTATTCCACCATGCTGGTTCAATGCGTTAAATGCCTATCCGACGCATGGATCATCTTACTTTTCAACAATTGGGTGATCAGCCCCAATTGCCCAGAGCTTCGAATCCACGATCTCCGGTTTATAAAGCACACGCCTATACTACTAGGCTGCGGAGCAGCAGGTTATACGTTTATTTTTATTGTTACTTCTGACCTGGATAGCCTGAAATAGATCACTAATTGCTAAAAGGCCGCCCTCACTTATATTTAAGTTTAAAGTTTTAGTCTAATGGCTGTAAGTTAGCATTTTATTGTTAGCTTTGAAGCGTTAATCTATCTACCTACATTTAATTCACATAACAGTACAACCAGAGAATGGCAATATAATATACATAATATAATGATACAATTGCTCATTATTAAAATAATTATAACTCAGTTACTTTTTCATTAAAATACTACTATCTTGTTACTTTTCCATAAAATGTAATTTTGTTTTAAATCCATGTTTAGCGTAAAATCTTAATCAAAGTTATAAAAGAACTTTAATTTTTAGGCACAAACAAATATTTCCTGTTCGAATGTTTTTTCATCGAAATGTCCCCTTGGGATATAATTAAAAAATTATTAAAACTAGACGCCTTATAAAAACATGAAATAATCCATTCTGAAAAAGCCAAGTCTATCGGATGGAAAGGAAAGTTTTAACTACATATTAGTGGGTAAAACCGGGTTTCAGGTGGAAGAACCGGAGTACTAAATTTGGGCCAACCTTGTAATAAAAAGTAATGAATTAATGGAATTTGGTCATCTTAACATGA
This sequence comes from Lamproptera curius, assembly GCA_029286875.1. NCBI lineage: Eukaryota > Metazoa > Arthropoda > Insecta > Lepidoptera > Papilionidae > Lamproptera > Lamproptera curius. The sequence continues at coordinate 57,293 of JAGSMT010000484.1, forward strand.
TGGAAAGATAAAATTACAGGTGCACTTTAGCGTAGTGTAGGGGGGAGGGAAAGGAATTAACGCCGGGAGATCAATAAAAAGGTTAATCGTTGAACTTTTGGTGAGCTTCAATGTGCCGAATCGAAAATCTGCTTGGTGGCCTCCTAGGTAGAAACGATCACCGTAGTTGCATCTTGATAAAGAAAAAATGGGCCATTAAATTTACTTCTAAGGTGGTATTTACTTTTATTGGAAAACCGATTATTTTAAATATATGGCGAAAAGCATAACAGAAATGAAAACTTATTGAAAAATTATGAAAGTTTGTCCGACAAACTAACCTAAACAGATAATGTTATTTTATTATAAATGCTTTTGTTTCATTCATTTAACCGATAACAATTAATTTTTTTTAAACCGTTCAGTCTGATTGTTCCTTCAACAAAATTAATCCTTTTGATGTATTCCTATTACCTCGTTCGGTTATATGATTTTAATTACAAACAGAGTTTTGATTGATTTGTTTCGTTCAAGTAAAAAGAAATATTGGATTATAATACCTTGCACAAATCAAATATTTTTTTTTTACATTTGAATAATAGTCGCTAATAGATTAAATCTATAATATAGTGACAGTAGCAAGCTTAACAAATACCACTAAATAAAATATATTTTTGGAAAGTGATGAAAATTAATGTAAATTATATTAAAACATACCTTCCGAAAAAACTTTTCTAAATATTTACATTATATGTATATTACTTCTCAATGGTAATAGGAAAACGTCTAAATCCTGCCCTAATATTTTATTTCTTTGTTACCGACAAAGGTCATTGGGTGTATTTATTCATGTACAATATATAATATTGGATATATTTATGAAAGTCTTTAATCCTTAATTTAGGCAGAATTTAGTATGGATACATAATTTAATCTAGTTCCAATAGATTTGCATATTAAGACGGGATTAATGATAATGGCAAAACAATTTAACTTAGAGTTTCAGTATTACTTCAATCGTTCCTCGTGAAATTAATCTCTAAAATAGATTTTTTCACGTAAATCATATTCAAAACTTTAAAAGTCAGTCTTTCCAAAATCAGTGTTTCCAATATTTTTGAAAAAAAATTCATATATTTTTACTATAAGATATAAAGGGTTTTTTTAAATGGTAAAAATCCCAGGTAAGTTGAGACAGTACTTTATAGGTTTGTTTTCATACCATCCAAAAGTCTATTAAAATGATTTTAATATTTTCCCAAATTATAATTCCATTTTTGGTTATCTTTTGAGTTGAAAGAAATGCAAAACCAACACGATTTTTTCCAACTTTGAGCCGTAATATTTTTTCCCATTTTTTTCATTCAAAATGTTTCATCGTATATAAAGTAAAATATATTCACAATTATATTTACACACACAGTTATATTCACAATAACTATAATGATATTACTAAACAAAATACAAAAAAGACATATGTGCTTTTTTTTTAATTTATGTTTTTACCCTTGTTTTCTTGTAATTTTAAAAATATTTGGATTAATTACGGGCCTAAATCCCACCCTTTCCAAATTATTTATAAAACCCGAACTTTGAACAATAAACATTTTAACATTTTGGTTTGTTCTGGGAAAATTGATTGAATTTTTTTGAATATTTTACTTTTTAAAATCAAGAAAAAAATTTTCTAAATTTAAATTTTTAATTGGTGTTTTTGGGTCGTTTAACAATTAATTTTCCCTTATTTTCCTTTCAATGGCCAATCATCTTTAATCAATATTTAAATTTTGTTTGGAGCATACTGTTGCATGTTTGTAAACATTTGACAATTTTTTTAAATTTTGTTGTTTTGTTTGTGTGTAACGATTACTATTCCAGTCTTTAATAAGTTCAAAGCTTAACTTTTCAGAACCATTATCTGCATACTATCTACTTTTATTTGAAAAACCGAAAATTTTTATAATTTTTTGTTTGTAAAAAAAGCAAATTCTGTTAGAATATCAGCTATAATCTCTTTAAAATAATGGAATTCATAACTCTAGCTCTATACATAAAATAATAATATCAAGGGCGGACTAATTTATCGAGCAAAACTATTATTCTTCGATGTAAAAACCCTTGTTTTCGTATAATTGATAATAATAATTTGTTATTATTTATTATATTTTTTGTTGGTCCATTTTAATTTGGACAAAGTACACATTTGAAAGGGATTGGGAACACAAAGCCCTGTTCTTTGAAAGGTAAAAAACTGAAAAGAAAAAATTATAGACCGATTTTCCTTTGCGGAGATTCCCAAAAAAGGTTTTATCCATCAATTATATATACCACCAAAGGTCCACTGGTACCCCCTAATGCACCACTTCCTTCAAAATCCGTCCCGGTATTGCAGTCTAATTCTTAACCTTGATAGATAAAACCCCTATAAAGCACAAAATTTACAGTATCAGTGTGGAATGGGCTTTGTTTTAAACCCTTTAAAAAGCCTTTTTGGTCCTATTTATTAAAATACCCAGGGTTTTTGACTTTGATTTCCCAGATTCAACCAAGGCGAAATTATTTTGAAGCAGTTTAATTAAGATGCCAGATCTACTTCCCAAATCAAACCTCAGTATCAAAAAGTGGCAATCTGCTAAAACTCATTCCCAAACCCTTTCCCTTTCTACTGAACTTTAAAATTTAACATAAGGCATAAAATTTTTAGCCTGGTTCCAAACCATCTGGATAAAATTTTAGAACAAAAGATCAATTTTAGCCCGGGGGGCGGCCACCGATATCATTTTTCCCCTGGGAAAACCTGGTTTTTTTTCCCTTTAAATCTTGGGAAAACCCGAAAACAAAATTTAAACCAAAAATTTTCTAACCAGCCCTAAATGTCCCCCATGGTTTTTAAAAATTTTTTCCAATTTATTTCCCCTTTTAATTATTTGCCCGTTGGCAAGGATCAATTTTAATCATTTATTTTTTTTGTTTTTGAATCCCCTTTTATTTCCTAAAAACCCAACCTATCAAATCCCCTTTCCTTTAAAAATACTCTGTTTAAAAATTCTTGGTAAATTTTTTAAAAAAAAAAGAAACCCTTTTCCTCCTTATTCATTAGTCTTACTTTTGTCTTAATCAAAAAATTTAAAATGTTGGTAATTTAAAAAAAATATTTTTAAAATTGTTTTTGGTTTTTCCTGGATTAACCAATTGGGTGCCAATTTACAAAAACTAACTTTTGAAATTTAACCTTATACTTTGTTTTTTAATTTAACATTGGGGAATCCCAAATTTTTATGTACCAAAAGTTTAAAAAGGAAAAAGGGTTTCCTCTAATAACAAACAAAATACATTTTTGACTCAAAATTAGTTCCCATACTTTTATAATAGGTACATATTTCTAAAAACATTCATGAATAGACTTGTGTATACAAAAGATAAAAAAAACCAAAATTATTTTAGAACAAAATAGAATTTGGTTGGTCTATCAGATTTTTATACAGTATTTTTTTGAAGGATGTCAAATGTCATTATTACGAAAAATGGATTTCAGCAAAACGACGAAAAATAACTCAGGGTATACCTTGTTTTTATAAATGTTTCATACATTGGTATGACCTCTCCTTGATTAATTATCTACGATACAAACAACTTTGCCCTTTACAAATTTCAATGAACGCTCATAATGTATTCAACAAAGTTGAGAATTATCCCGCTTTAGTATTCGATGTTATAAGACTTGAGTGATGATATGTCATTCCAGCGTTCCGTTTGAAGTAGCAATTTTAATATAGGAAAACATTTTAATCTAACTATCATTTATTATCGATACGATTTTAAAATGGTATACACAGTTTGTCTTGTATCATGAAAATAGCATTAACTAAACTTTTTCAATAAAAGCGTTTCATTGTATCATAGGACAGTTAGTGAACTCTATCTATATAAATTCGGAAGTTAAAATACCTTTAACAATTCTTTAAATAAAGTGAGTAAAACGTTTTCTGAGTTTTGTTACAGCGGGACACATTGAACGTTAATGTCTTGCATTGCTCGTGACCGCTTTTGCTTCACTGATTTTGTAATTCAAGTTACATTTGATAGTGTTTGGTGTAATGGTAATTTGGATACATAATATTCTTTTTTGTAGAAATAAAATCTAAATTATTAATTTAAAATTTATGATGCGTGTATGGCAATTGGTGGCGAAGTATGGTATTAATTACACCCTACTTAGAGTCGTTAAGTTTTCATATGACTATTAAAAATCTTGGGTGAAATATTTTAAATTATAAGAAAAAAAAAAAATCATAATGGTATTGGAATAACCAACCGGCAGGAATGGTGATAAAATTCTTAATGGTGCCCTTTAATTTCGAAGAAAAATTATGGCTTAAAAACAACAACAAGCCTAAGTAATATCGATAAGATAATTTTAAAATTATCAAATCCATATTTTTTTTATAAAACTTTATTATTTTTGATAAAATACTTTTACAAATCTCAAAGCAATTTCCAAAAAGTAAAAATGATAACACACTAACACTATTACAGACGCACAACATTTATCCAGTCGGTTCTGAGCCTTGGCCCAGAACGGACGTCTCGGTGCCCCTGATAATATTGCGTTACAAAGTTGTTGGGTTAGTGGCCGGAGTATGCTGTTGTTCATATAGTAATCTTGGGGGTTCCCGACCAAACTGTAAATAATTTTACAACCACAATGAAACCCTGGCATTTATCTTTTAATTTAACATGGGTTGCGGTTGGGTGACATGGGTCCACCCGGCGCTCCTAAACCTTTCATTAATTTTAGGCACCCCTCCTCACGGTGGGGGAGGGCTGGCCTTATCCCGTTTGGGGGGTGAAGGGCAAATATGGAAGATTACGATCCCGCACAGCACCGCGATGACACCGACATATTTCCGCGAAGCCACCCCCAAATACTGGGCCAAAATACACGCTGGCTACCGTCGCCTTGCCGGAAGGCGCCACCGCGTTCCTATCGCCCACCGGCCCGAAAATCACCCGAACCTTTCTTACACCCACGGGAGCCATGTTACCCCGCTCCGTAACGTCTTTCCAATCAGACTACCGCGCCGAAGTCGTCCTAACTCCTTGTGCCCGTCACCGACCGCAACGCCCGCGAAAAAACCTGCCGCCGATCCGCAATCAAAAGCTGGCACCGCGGATGTATTTTGGCCGAACGAAAGGTCCCATCAGTCGGATTCCGGCGGGTGGAATCGTGGCTGTTAAAGTCAAAAATAACTAATTTCCTTTCCGCCAATACACGTATAGGCATCGGGATCAACATAGAGACCTCGGATGATTTCCGGGCACTCACTTAATACCTCCGCGAGGGTAAAATTGCGTTTTACTCTTTCGCTCTGCCGGAAGACCGACTCCTTCGAGTTGTCATCAGAGGAGTTACGAAGGAACTCGAATTAGATGAGATCAGCGCTGATCTCAAACTTTAACGATACCCCATGCATAGGGTGCGCCGCATGCACGTCCCACGCCATAAATTTGAAGTGGACCTACTTATGGTTGAACTCGATCGTTCCCGCGAGGGAAAATCAATATTCAATATTAGGTCGATATGCAAATTAACCGGCTTGTGGATTGAAACCCCACGCAAGACTGGCCTCGCGCAGTGCAAATTTAAATAAGAACCGAAACAGACACAAATAAGTAGGTTAACCGTACAAGATGGCTATCAACTTAGGTAGAGCATAACTGCGCTTCCTAGTCGTATCGTACTTTAACGCGAACGGCCTTAAGAAGCAGCGATCCGAAATCGCCAAATACTTGCAGGATATTTAGTTCAAAAGACCTTGCATAGATATTTTTTTAATGCAAGAGACCTTTTTTAAAACCGTCAATAGCCAATCCTAGAATCAGTGGTTATAATATTATAGGTTGTCAGGACCGCTGGATTGTATACTATACATATCGCACCATTATACATACCTACACTAACTAACTTAGAGGGCACAACAAGTCAGATCGCACTCAACGGCCACAGGCCGCTTATACTTGTTTCCGTGTAAATGTCCCCAACTAGAAGTTACTTGGGTCCAACCTAGAGCTGTTCTTGGCTAGGCCCAACAACCACGTGGGAGCTGCGGCTGGAGCACCCCAGCGCCGGCCGTCGAACAATGAAGCCATACGCCCCGTTCTTAAGTGGTGGCTAGAAAGGGACATGGCTCCCTAACGTTCCGCGCGACGCAGGTTCTCTCGGGACATGGCTGTTTCGGGAGGTACCTGCGCGTGGCCGGTAGGAGCCTACAGAGAGTGCCACCACTGTGGCGTATGTGCCGAAGAGACGGCCCAACACGCGCTGGAAGAGTGCCCTGCCTGGGTCGAGCAACGTCGAGAGCTGCGTAGTGTCGTGGGGCACGACCTTCGCTTCCTGCTGTAGTACGCAGGATGCTGAGAGCGAAAGGTCGTGGGGCGCCGTCCTTGCTTTTGCGAGGACGTGATGGCCGGAAGGAGGCCGCGGAAAGGGACAGGGAGGCCGTGAGGCCCTGGCTATCCGCAGAAGAAGGCCAGGGCGCCGAAGAGTGGCGTACGCGCGCAACCTTCCCCTGACACTGAGCCCTGGGCGGCCGGCAGAGGTGCCCGCCGCCCAGAGAAGGGCTCACGATGGAGCGCCGTGCTGTTTGTTCCGGCACGGCGCCTAAAGCGACGTTCCGGTGTCCCACACACCGGTGAGAAGAGGCCGAAAGAGGCGAGGGCCACGTCGCGCCGGGGTCGCCGAAGACTGTGATCAGTGCCAGCGGCCCGGCTACAGCGACATGAGAAAGGAACAACCGTTGGTTTTAGTGGGTATACCGGCTGCTCCATCTTGGTCCGGGGCCCCATATCCCGCTGCCCCTCACTTTGGCGGCGGGAATCCTGCAAGCTGGATTTTCCAACGGCAAAAAAGGCCCAACAACCATCGGACTCGCCCTCCGCCTATAGGCCGAACGTGTTGTTTGACATGCAGTATGGCTTCCGCAAGGGCTGGTCGACCATCCACGCGGTGCTGCGGGTCAGGTCCCTGATGCAGGCTGCGGTGTCCCGAGGTGAGGGAGTTTTGGCGGTGTCTCCGACATCGCCAACGCTTCAACACCCTGCCCTGGGCCTGCAAAGGAGCGCTCCGATACCACTGGTGCCTCCCTACCTGCAAAGGGTGATTGGGGCCTAGCTGTCGCATCGACGTGTCGAATTCCCGTGCCGAGGTGGGCTCCGGACCATCGAGGGTGTCGTGTGGAGTTCCACAGGGGTCGGTGTTGGGACCGCTCCTGTGGAACGTTGGTTTTGATTGGGTGCTACGTGACGGCAATATCGAGGGTGTCGACGTCACTTGCTACGCGGTAGACCGTCGTCACCGCCCGTGGCACCAATTTTCGCAGGGCTGCGATTCTCGCCACTGCCGGGGTCGCTCACGTTATTGGGCGCATTCGGCGGCTAGGACTAGAGGTGGCGCTCGAAAAATCCGAGGCCCTGTACTTTTATGGGCCTCGAAACGCGCCAACCTGCGGACGCCCACATAATCGTTTGCGGCGTCCGCGTCGACGTCAAGCCGACAATGAACTATCTCGGCCTAGTCCTAGATCGCCGATGGAGGTTTTGCGCCTCGCACCTAGAGTGGCGAGAGCAGCGGCAGCTCTCGGCAGACTGCTCCCCAACACTGGAGGACCCAGCAGCTCCTGTCGCAGTTTGGCTTTCGGCAAGCACGCTCAACTGTTGATGCGATCCTCCGTGTACGAGAACAGTCACAGCAGGCCACTAGCCAGGGTGGTGTAGCCTTAAAAGCATTGACATTGTCAATGCTTTTAAGTCACTACTCTGGGATAAAATCAAAGAAGCCTTGGTCCATATCATGTATCACCATACCTCAGACGAATGAGCCTATTTGTCTGGCAGGTATATCAAAAATATGTGTTGGAAAAGAGTAACTCACCTAAGACAGATGTATTGCGGCGTTCCACACGTTGTGTTGGGTCCCTTACTCTGGAACCTGGCTTATGATGCGGTGCTACGAATCACACTTCCCAGTAATGTAAGTGTTATTTGCTACGCAGATGACACTCTTATATTAGTCAACGAAGATAGTTTTGAGAAAGCATGTCAAGGTGACATGCTATCTTTGAAGATTTCTCCATCCTAAGAAAAAAAAAAGAAGGGTAAAGTAATATGAAATCATTCGTTAACGTTAGATTTTACGTTGCTTTTGCTTAAAAAAGTTTGTCCTTTCTTTTAATTTTATGTCTCCACTCCATGCGTAATAATAGTGTATACTTTAGATATCTCGAAGCCGAATACAAACAGGTTCTACTGTGTCAGAGTCATTGAATAGATCTTATTTGTTTTGTTATTAGCTATAAATAGAATAACAATAATAGCAGCTATTCACCACATTTAGTTTTGCAAATTAAAAAGAAAAAGATAGTTCATGATTACTTCCAAAAAATTAAAATATGAAGCTTTATAATAGATAGGGCCTTAGTTCTTGCAACATACATACTTAGTATAGTGTAGTTTGAGTGGACGCAGGTTTTTTTAAGCTACGCCTTAGTATTTTATTGCCTATTTAAAATGCTGGCGCCGGCTGTAAAGCTTATTATACCCTTTTTTTGTATTCAACGAGGAAAAACGAGCGTTAAAACACTAGCAATCGACAAATTATGGTATGTTTTAATTCAAATAACCAGTAAACTAGATGCTAATTACAATTTAAAAACATTAAATAGATTTTTTAAATAATACTGACAGGTAACTTTTACTTTGAGGTGTCACTAGACAAAAAGTCTCAGA
>JAGSMT010000485.1:0-72350 GCA_029286875.1 Lamproptera curius
TATTTTTATTTTAATAGTCTTATATTTTTCTAAATCCTAAAAGGAGTAAAAAGCAAGCAGGGTATTTATTTAATATTTAATTCTTAACTGCAACCGCAACAATTGAAGTTAATATATAATATAGTTAGCAGTAACCTAGACTTTATTAAAATTGAATTTGTATTATCTTTTTCCTTGTTATGCTAAAAATACAAAAAAAATGTCTTTTTCTTTAAGTGTAACATATGAGCAAGCTCAAACTACTGCTCCCTTAAGTTATCTTTATACATATAATTTAAATATTTCCTGTGTACATAGTAACCTGTAAACTCTATTTAGTTAAACGATTTAGTTTGTTAGCACACAAACAATGCAAGACTACATGATACTGTCAGCTCAATATGCATAAATCAGATCATATAATTTTATATTAAAAATTGACCGTATGGTAGTCGAATTAACAGTGACATTTCAACGCCCAACATCTTAGTTAGTCCCGTAACCCAGGGCCCCGGAAGGGTTAAGGGAAAATGTCGGGTATTATTTTAATCGTTTTTTTAATTTAAAAAAACCGATGCGTCGCTGAGTTAACCTTGCTTGAAATAATATCTTCAACTTTAGTACATAATTTACTTTAGTTTCAAACTTACTTTTTTGAGGCCTTATGGTTTATTTGTTGATGAATAAATTAACAACTTAAAATAAACAGAAAAAGGTGGGTGCCTGTCCTAAACAAATGCTTAACTACCGTTGTAAACAGAAAAGTTGTTAGGATCTACGCTAATTATGTTTATGAAACTCAATATAAACGTATTTAGTTTTAAAAAAATTATTTAATATTTTTTTTTTTTATATTTTGCACTAAATCAAAGTTTTCATTATGGACCACTTTCCAATTTATAATAGTGTTAATAAAAAGTTATCTGCTAATGTAATTTGTAATTGACAAAAGAAAAACTTATAACGAATAAATAATGTTGTATTATAGCTCAATGCGACACGAGCAGCACTGAAAACAACTCCCATAGCTATCATCTAGAGGCAAAGCAATCATTTTAATGGCTAAACTTTAAAGTGCCAGCCATATTTTTTATACCATGGATCACTTATTTTGCCTCTACGTTGCGCCAATAGCAATTAAGGGGCAAGATCATGTCAATAACAATTAAAATATTAAATTAGATTGTAAGTGTGATAAAAACTTAAGAAAAAATATATGTATGTAATATATATATTTATTCTTAAATTTTATAGTATATAAATAGTGTAGGTTAAGCTTTTATATAAATACATTACGATAACATTTCTGAAATTGGTCTTTGGTTCAGTTGTTTCGGTCATAGTATATTGGCTTTCATAAATAAAATACAAAATATTCATACTTGTATAGCTACTACATTAGTAATGTAGTAGCCATATACACAGCTATTCAAAAGTATATGAATGTTTTTTTATATATAATAAACTTCAAATGCAAGTAAAATAATTCTATGAAAACCTGTTATAGACTAAAACTTTTTACGCAGACAACGCCAGTTTAGTTAGCAGAAGAATTAACTCATTGCAATAATGTAGTGTCGCTTAACTTTTAAATTAATTAATTCTAGTAATTAATGCAAAACACTGCCACTACCTCCGTGGCCTTGTGGTAAGGGCGTGTGATTTGGAAACTGGAGTTCGTGGGTTCGAATCCTGCGAGACTTAGCAAATCTTCATTATTGTTTCCTAGTTGATTATGGCTATGCGGTCTGGTCACCCTATTGCCTAAGTAAGATTTAGTAAAGTAAGATGATCCATGCATAGGAGGGGCATGTAAATATTCGGTCCTGCGCCTGGTCTCTCTCCGGTCGTGTCAGTTATCCTTTTCTTTGGACTATGACAGTGAAGGATCCCTATTCCTTGCACCTCTGGTTTGCGCGTATATTTGTGCACTATAATATTTCCTACGCAGTTGGCTGATCTCTAATGTAGATCGGCCGCCGGAGTCGGAATAGACTAGGAGGACATTATTGCCATACTCTCATAGAATTAGCTTAACATTTTTAGCTCAGTATATTCATTAACATTTCGATTTTCTTTACAAATCTTTATTCTTTATTATAAATTCTTTATTCTTTTATAATTTCTTATATTTAATTTCTGCTCCTTCGGAATGCGGTGTTTCTCGAAGTAAGGATGACTAAGAACGTTTCTGAGTTTAAACGTAAATTTCGGAAAAGTCTTATAAAAAAACTGTCAGTGGTTTAATAACATTCGTGAATAACTTAATTATTTATTTGTTTTAAATATATAATAAAAATAAAATAAATTCAAAATGTTTATATAAAAACTTCAACGTAATATTATTTATTTAATGCTTCTTATTATTTTGTTTTTTTTTTTTTTTATATTACTTCATACAAGCTTTCGAAATTCGCAATTTCAACCGTTTAGTTCCCACCAGTACAATGAAAAATATATTTCCAGGAATTTATTTTTATTTACAGGAATGAAGATGTACAGGTTAAAATAAACTGTTAAAATTTTTATACTAAATTCTTTCATGGTTCAGTCAATATTTTCAATCATACATCATAATAATGTTCTTTTTTATTTCTCAATTAACTATTTAACTACTTGACATAACCTTTTACAGCAATCAGATCACAAGACATGCATAACTACAATTATAGTAAACAGTTTTATTATAAAATAAAAGTTACCGAGTACTTTGGAACTTGCGTCAAAATATTACTTATATAATTTTGTTAAAAATACCGACAACACTTCATCGACACTGCTTAAACATTTTTGACAACTTTCTACGTTGTGAGTGTTGCAAAATATAAAGAAACAATACATTTACCCTGAGCCACAATAGAGACTTTTACCCGATGAAAAGTAAACATAAACAAAAACGACAAGCAAAAGGGATTGAACAAACACTCTATGTTGACAAAACTTATGATGACAACTAATGATGTGGACAAAAATCTTTTTTCCTTCCTTTTATTCCTTCCAAGGATTTTGTGTTATTTGTAAAATATTTTTTGTTTGTTAGACAATGTGATCTTTGTTTTTATTGTGTCTTGTTTAACATACGTATTGTTGTACGAGGTGTGTTCAAAAAGTATCGCGAATCTTGTGGTTTTTCAAAATTTATTTATTTATTTATGAAAATCTATTTTGTCCCCTTCAAAGTAATCCCCATGGGATACTATGCACTTGTGCCAACGGTTTTTCCAATCTTCGAAGCATTTCAAAAAATCATTTTTTTTTATCTTGTTCAGCTCCTCCTTCGATGCCGTCTTTATCTCGTAAAGCGTAGCGTAACGTCGTCCTTTCATGGGCCTTTTCAGTTAAGGGAACAAGAAAAAGTCACAGCGGGCCAGATCTGGGGAATACGGTGGCTGCGGCATCATTAGTGTGTTTTTTTTGGCCAAATTGTCGCGCACAAGCAACGATGTGTGAACAGGGGCGTTATCGTGGTGCAGAAGCCAATTTTTGTTCTTCCACAAATCTGGGCGTTTCTGGCGGAATGCTTCGCGCAAATTGCGCATAACTTGCTGGTAATATTTCTTATTGACCGTTCCTCAAGAACAAGAGGGCAAGTCTTCATGATGCACTATGCCCCTGCAATCGAAGAAAACTGTCAGCAAAACTTGCACATTCCACCGAACTTGGTGCGCCTTTTTCGGTCTTGGTTCGTGCGGCAGCTTTCATTGAGATGATTGAGCTTTGGTTTCCACGATTGGAATCGACGATTGGCCAATACCATTTTCTCCACTTCATAAATTCTTTCGTCTGTTGTTGAAGTGCTCGGGCGTCCGGCACGTACTTCGTCGTTCACATCTTCTCAGCCTTCTGAGAACATTTTGTACCACCGATAAACGCTGCTTCGGTCTAAGGTAGCTTCTCCGTATGCCACCGTGAACATTCGGAATGCATCTTCTCTTTTGCAGGAGACCGTCTGGGTGGGTACTACCGCGGTTCCTATTTCTGACGCCAAGTTTTAGTGTGAAAACACTGCTGTGTTCTGGTTCAAAGGGCACCGTAGCCAGTGTATTCGCTAAACGAGACTTATAACCCTATGTCTCACGGTAGGCAGCGCGTTCGCGTTACCACTGGTATTGCCAATGTCTATGGGCGTCGGTGACTACTTCCCATCAGGTAGGCCCGACTGCTCGTCTGTCTCCGTATGCCATAAAAAAATCTCATTGCATTTTTTTTGTAATACATAACGCATAACTAAATTAACAATAATATGTTATAAAATCTAGACGTTTTATGTCTCATTGATGACGTCCTTACATTTGGTAAAATTTTCACTTTATTACAATAATAAAAATGTATTTGTTTTATACATTCCTTTTAACGAGCTTTCCGATGATTACTTACAAATAGGCGAACGTTATTGCCAGCGTAAATTATTTCTGCGTCACAAACTGTCGATCGAGATTTGTGATTAAGTGATAATTTATACAAAACTAGCGACCCGCCCCTGCTTCGCACGGGAGCTGTGCTGATAGAAAATAAGCCTACAATAATAAGTATGCGTTAAATACTTATAAACCTTCCTCTTCAATCACTTTATCTATTATAAGAACCGCAGCGAAAGCCGTGTCGTAGTTTGAAAGATAATAAGCATACGTAAGGACACAGGGACAGGAGAAAGCGACTTTGTTTTATACTATGTAGTCATAATGAAGGTGAATGAAGAACACTCATTCATGTGTTCCGCGAAAGTATAAAAATAACATTGTAATAGAACAAAATAAAATTTTATCCTAAGTTTTTTCTTAATAACTAACTAAAATTATATACAAAAGTTAACTAAATATAATTACTTCCTTATATTAAATGTACAGAAAAATCTCTTAAAGAGTCTGTAAGTTAGAAATGAGCAATATTTTTTTTTACTACTTATCATTAACTTTGACGCAACAACAAAATACAATAAGCACTAAAATGTATTTGAGTACTAAAATCAATAACGAACTTTGGTTAACTGGACTTAACAATATTTCAAACTTGATGTAATTATCATTTAACTGGAAATAAACTACACGTATACTGTACGTATCTACTTTGATTTTTTCTTTGATTATTAGGACAAGTTTGATAGAAAACATTGTCTATATACATAAAAAGTTATTAGTCATTGTCATAATTTTACTGGTTTAATCATGTCCTTTTTTGTTTATTTATATATTTAATGTTATATTGACTAAAAATTAGAACAAGTAATGGTCAAAACTGTAGTTTTCTTGCTGTACTACGGTAATGTTGTAATATCATCATCATTAACAGCCTTTATCCGTCCACTGCTGGACTGTGTCCAGCCTTTTTTTAATGACCGCCAAGACGGCCGATCTCTCGCTACTCACTGCCAACTTCAATGGGTTACTGCACGGAGATCCGCATCCCTTGGTCCAATGTTGTAATATAGTTTATCAAAATAGTTAAATTTTCTTGTTATTTTCCGTTCAAGTTTGCTACAGGCATCTGAATCCAGGTCAAAAATATTGCGTATTTTTATACAAGTAATACGTTATGTCTATTAAAAAGCCATCGCATCAATGACGTTTAAACATGTATATCTTAAGGTAGACACGTACTTTAGTCTCTATCCATCTAGGATGCGATTTAAAATCCAATATATGTACGTTCTTATTCGACACGACAATAACATATTTCACTAAGGAGACAACACAGCGTATCGACGATGAAGTGATAAGTCACACGACGATTCATGTGCAGACTTCTAATACGCAACAATAATTATGCTATAAAATCTTTGATCAGTATCTATTCGTCTTATCGTCTTACATCCACAAAATCAGATCGGTCTCGTGAAATAAAAAAAAATGTTCTGGTTATAAATGACATTACGATATTATAAAGAAAAGACTATATACGTCTTGTGAATAAAATAAAACCATTTTTTTCTCTTGAGCATCTATTTTTTTCAGAAATAAACAGTCTAATTGCGAAAAGAAAGTTGAATGTTAATTACTTTACAGCGACTAAATTAAGAGGTATCGATATTTTAGTTACAACTTTCTATTTTAGATCGATTTATCTAATAACTAAATTTAGGTCACTTTACAATAATAATATCAACGACAACAAACTATTAATTATCTTGACTGTGATACTTCATCGCTTAAATTCTATTTTGTTTTTTATTGAGTAAAACACAAAATTATCAGAAAAAATAAATGAAAATGAAAAAATGGTTTTAAAATATTAAAAGTTTTACTATGGTATTTTCCATTATTAAATAAATTGACTTTACAGATTTTATCGCGTTTATTTTACATTTTAAAAATTCCCGATATTTCGTACACTTTCCAGCGGCCGTGGTCACGGGGTAGTATGTAAAATAAACGCGATAAAATCTGTAAAGTAATTTTAATTAACAATGAATAATATTCGCGTAAGCAATAGAAATAATTATATGGTATTGTCGTCAATCTCACAATATGCATACTTTTTTTTACTAATAATGTTGTTTTTGGTATATTTTAATTTATAGATGCAGCGGGTACAAATTAACGTGGCAAAAGTAGATTTTTTTTACCATTGAATTTATTTTATGTCGTAAAAAAACGGAAATGATTACTTCATTTCTATAAAATATTTTAGACAAACTGAATTTTCCTAAAATGGAATTTGTGTTACCTTGTTAATTTGTATAAAAAGACATGTTGCTATTGTAGAAATGTTTCGTGCTACGGTAACTGCGCGGTACTCGTAAACAGCCTGTTATTAAATTAAATTATTATTGAGGATCCTTATAATAAATATTAATAAAATAACATTAGTTATGATTATTAAAAAGTGATTAATTTTTACATTATTTGTAAAAAAATGGATTCCAATATCATTAATCGACTTAGATATCAGTCTATTAAAAAGCTTTATAAAAGCTGGCAGAGACATAGTGTGGGACGCCCTGCGGCAAGGTGGAGTGACGTCTTTCGCAAAGTGGCCGGTGTGATTTGGTTGGGAATACCCGAAGATCGGAAGTGGTGGCGTGCATTAGCGGAGGCCTATCCTCCATGAGTGCCTCCAGCAGTGGACTGATGAGCAGATGGTAATTAGGTGACGATGAAAGACATTGCGTAATTCTTAGAAATCTTCATTTAGATTTTAAAAATGTTCAAAATACGTTAGGACAAAAAGTTTTAAATATCTCATGAGATAATATCTGCAGCGTCGGTCAAAAACTTTGACACACAAACTACACTGCCGTGGCCTTTACGATAATCTGTATAACATTTTTGTACCTACCTTTTTGCATAGCTTTAGTACATTAACAAATACAAAATCTACGCTTAAATCTTATATATCTTGCTTATATGCATGTATTATTATATTATATTTTTAAGTGTTAATGAACCTGACTTGAATTATTTTCAATCAAAGCTAAAGTATTCTTAGAACATCGAAATTGATCTTGAAATATCGGACTTACAAATCAGATGTCAGTACATTAAAATTCGTGATTAATTTTATTAAAGCTAAATAAGGATAACTTAGGTTTCTGTGAAAAATAAATAAAATTTTCAATAAAATAACACCACTGGCATATTTATATTAAAACTGGCATATTAAAACAATGCAAAAGTATCCTTTTAAAGTAAATAATAAACTATTAAAGTAAAATATCAATTTCACAAAGCTAGTTGCTTATTAGCATGTTATGTAATATGTTCATAAATCAATTCTTCGGTACAATAACTATCATCAATATTGCAAAATAAATATTGTTTAATTCTACAGTTCACAGTCACAATTGAAATTAAAATTTCTATTAATGATTTTAAGTAAAAGTCTGACGTAACCAGTTTGAGTCAATAATGAAATTTTAATTTAAACTATATATATTAATGACATGAACCCAGCTCATTTTCTACTCAATACATTCTGATTTGTTTAGTCGCTGTTTTCACTATCCTTCATAGACGAATCGCCACAACAGGAGCCTTTCCTGACTGAGGATTCCAATTCGAGTTTGTTAGTAATTTTGACAATGTCTTTGAATGAGGTTACAATAATAATCTGACCTCGAAGATCTTTTACATATGCAAGAAATATTTTCTTCCCTTTTACTGAATGAAATAACTTGCGAGTAAGGTTACATACTAAATATTTTGACTATACGTGCACACCTTGATGATAGTTGAAACAATGATAATTTTTTATATATTGTTATAAATTATTTTATAAAACACAGAAAGCTATCCGCTCTAATAATTGGATATGAATAATTCTAAAAATTTACTTTTTTTACATTTGCGTAAAACAGTTGCATCTCATTTTAACATTTATCAAAATGGGTTTCAAAAACTATTTCTCGTCGTAATAATATTGATTAGAAACATATTATCTAATCTAATATGTCTGCCTCCGTAGCCTAGTGGCATGGGCGTGTGCTTAAGAAACCGGAGGTCGAAGGTACTCAACAAATTTTATTGTTGTTTCCTAGTTGGTTAAGGCCATTTGGGCCGATCACCCAATGTCTGAAAAGTAAGACGATCCATGCGTCGGATGGGCATATAAAAGTCGGTCCAACCACCAACCGCTTTGGACCAGCGTGGTGAAATACGGTCCAAAACCGCCTAATGGATAGGTGTATTAGGGAGGCCTATGTCCAGCCGTGGACTAACAAAGGCTGATGATGTGATGTGATGTGTGTGAATTAAAAGAACTTGAAAGATTAAAATGTCCATTTGATATTTGTAATTTTTAACAAAGTAATTTCTTTAATGATACCAGGATCTGGGTCTTACCTACGAAATAGTGGTTCGTCAGACAGACTATTAAAAAAGTTTAATTGTTATTTTAAAATAAATTTCATAGTAAAAGCGTGTAACACTGCCTCTTCATCACAAATTAGCTTTATATTACAATTATTTTCAATTATGAATCTAATTTTTAATTATGAATCCGTCGTGGCACATAAAACTCAAGAAGTTTATAATCAAATGCACAAAACCGTAATTGGTTAACATTAATTTTTAAGCTATTCAATTTATAGCCGAACAAATATTGCTTTGAAGGAAAAATAAATAGAATACGTAAATATTGCTTGAAGGAAAAATAATAGAAAAATAAATAAAAATTGACAACAAAAATCATTAACAGATGAGTGCCTCGATGAATTAACGATCGGTAGTTAAACGTTCTAGTTATTGCACTTTTAACATGTACAGGAGATAACGAGTTTCAAAACAAATTGTTACGTATAAAGATTATTTATTGTCGAAAATTGAAATTTTATTGTAATGTAGATTATTTTTTACCAAATGCAATTACCAAAATCTAAAAAGTCACTAGCAGAACTATGGACGGACTGCTAGTATATAAACTAAGTTAGTAAGTTCCTTACTACCTACATTTTTAACTGACTTTTTGTTCGTTAAGACCCGTCCGACAGGTTTATGACTTTATGTGAGCTTCTAGAATAATGAACTCTGCCGGAGAATTTTATCATTTCGTATTCATCCACGAATATTTATTTTACATATGAACGTTGTTCGATGTTAAAAGTTGTGAAACCTTTCCAGTCGTATTGTAAAAATCTATTAAATGATAAAGGGTTTGTTTTACACAGAAGGGACACTGAAAAAATGGTTATTTTTAAAAAATATGAAATAAAAATCAAGACAACATTTTAAAAATTATTTCGTATCGTTATCAGTTCTTTGTAAATGGTTATCTTAGAATTCATTGTCCTTTATGAAAAAAGAATAGAGAGTTTTTAGCAACTGAGCATTTTTCAACATCCTGATGTAAATGGTATGCATAATGTTTTTATTGATAAAAGAAAATAAAGCACTATGTGCATGCGTGCTGGATAAAAGAAAATAAAGCACTTTGTGTTCTATTAAATTGTATAGCACACACGGGGCGCTAAGATAGACCATTTAATTGTTTTCATGCATAAAATTTTCTATTTGGACTGTCTTTTCCTGTCTTTATTTTAGCGCAAATCAATAGTCAATAATTTTCTGGTTAAAAGTTAGGTAGCCATGGTAATATATTCCTTCTGTTAACATAAATATATATATATTTATGTTAACAGAAGTATTATATACGTGAAAGAATATTTGGTGGTCGATTTTAATAATATAGATATTTGTAACAAATCTATATAGCATTTAAAACGTAACGATTTTTAGGGAAAATCACAAAAATTTAATAAAACACAGTCTAGACTCGAACCCTTTTTCGTTAAATTGAAAACTTTTCCAATAACGTCTGTTGTTTATTTTAGTAAACAACAATTGGTGTAATATTCGCCTATACAAACATTGTTATGCGTTAATAAAATGAATTAAATAACCTTTTTATAATTTTTAAAATAAATAAAACAACAACTTTTAACGTAACTACCAGGTCTAGAGTAAAATTAACAACATGCTGACAAGGGCGCTCTGAGAGGGTTTAACACATGACATATTTGTAAATATATGAGTTAAATGTCACATTCACTACACTCTCTCTCTCACTCTTCTTCAAAATCTGTTACCTACATAATTTTAACTGAGGGCGAGCTAGAAATAGAAAAAAGTAAGCAGATTCAAGCGACAAGACGAGCAGAATTTTACTAGAATATAAGTGCCACATCCTCTCTATTAAAGTCAACTGAAACATAAGTCTGTATTCAGACCATTCCTAGTAAAAAAGAGACCTAAAGATTCTTTGTATAGTAAAGTAAAAAACTAACAGAGGCTAGGTTCGGCCATTCTATGTGTACTTGATGTCGTTTTTTATTCATTCCATATAAGGCCGACGAGCATTCGGGCCACCTGATGGAAAGTAGCCACCTTTTTGCTCTCATAGTCTAACGGACGGATAGATACTGATAGATAGAGATCAAGTGCTTTCTTTTTACCTGCGCAGACAGACGAGCAGTCGGCCACCTGATGGAAAGTGGTCGCCGACGCCCATAGACGTTGGCAATACTGGTATCACCAACGCGCTGTCTACCGTGAGGCATAGGATGTTACGTCTCGTTTACCCAGTAAATACGCTGGCTGGTGCCCTTCAAACGGAACACAGTTGTGCTTTCACACTACTGCTTTGTGGTAGACATAGGCACCGCTGTGACTCCACCCAGACGGTCCCCTGTAAAATGAGGACCTACCACCGATGCTGCACTAATTTTATCTTGCTCATGTGACGCATGGGTCGTCTTACTTACGGCAATCAGGAGATCAGTCCAAGTTGTTGAGTCCCCATAGAGGAGTGATACGCCCTACGATAAGGAACGCTGCGTAAGACACCACAAATCTGCTCATCGCCCCGATATGAAACGTTACGTCTAGTTTGCCTAGTAATTACCCTGGCTACAGCTTAACTTTTAACCAGAAAATTATTGACTATTGATTTGCGCTAAAATAAAGACAGGAAAGACAGTGCAAATAAAAGTTTTATACCTGAAGACAATTAAACGGTCTATCTTAGCGCCCCGTGTATGCTATACAATTTAATAGAACGAATAGTGCTTTATTTTCTTTATCCCACGCTTGCTTAAATCATCGACATCAATAAATAACATTATGCATACCATTTACATCAGGATGTTAAAAATTCTGTTGCTAAAACTCTCTCATTCTTTTACATATATATATATATATTTATGTTAAAAGAAGGTTATTAAATACTATATTAGTATTCTGTAACTGAAACACAATTCGATGAAATTTGGTGAGTATTAATATATTTCAACTTTTAACCATGTACACAATGTTTAGGCACTCAATTCGGACCTTATGACACGAAAATTTTATTTATAAAAACTTAATAGACCTATAATTATTTTAATCTCGTCCAAACTTAATGTAAATATACTTAGCTTGAAGGGCAATATTTTTTCGTTTTAACTTTTTTAAACTTACGTAAAATTTACCTTTAAATTAAACACAAATAAGAGATTAATATTGAGCATAACGACTATTGAGAAGTTTAGTTTTCTAAATGTTATGAATAATTATTAGTTAATGTAACTGATCAACTTGCCCATTGATTGCATTATTAGAAACGTTGTGGTAAAAGGTGGACCCGTGCTATAAATCAGTGTCGCTTGTACTCTTAAGCCTTTGCACTCAAGCAGATTGCTTTCCTCTCGTTAATAAGCTTGAATGGTGAGTAATTTCAAGTGCTGCTTATCAGTGGAAGAACCAGCATTTTGTATGTATATATAAAAGTAGTGTTTTTAGCTGATTTTAGTAACGAGTCTAACAGTTATTTCACCAGATGGTAAGTAGACCTCGACCCATAAAAACACTGTGTAATTCGGTAAAATAGTGGTTTGCCGACAGACCAAAGTTGCTACATGCGTCTCTTTAAATGCGCTTGGCTCGATATCCTTCAAGCCGGATCCAGTATTATTTATACCCTGATTTGCGGAAAAAAAGGTTACTGCGGTAGTATTTTCCCAGATGTTCTTACAGGTTTCTGGAATATTTAAGAGATGATAAAATCTAACCTGCACGGATTTATTGAAAAAGGCTCGCTAAACCCTAAGATCTAGACAAAATAATATTTTTATATAATTGTTGAGATTGAGATGTTTTACTATAAAGTCCGAGGGGATATCATATCATTATGAACAAAAATAAAATATGCAAGAGAAGCGTTTTAATACAATGTTCATTTAAAAAAAAACTCCGTACTCTTCTCTTTGGATTATTGATTATGGAATCGAAATACTTGCCAAAGAAAAGTTTAGTGTTATGTAAATGTTTATCACATGTATGTAATTAAATTCTATACCGGATCGAATGTGCTAGCTGTGATCTTCTCAGTCAGATATTAATCGATTTTATTTAGATTACATTGCTTAAGGGCTCGAAATATTATTAGTCCTATTTAAAGACCAGTTGTGTAGTCGAATCCGTTTAAAAAACCATTAATTATACACAATTCAGTATGGACAAATAGATATGAAGCCGATATTAAAAGCCAGTAAAAGAGAATATTAATACCTTTTTTTTTCAGGAGTCCAATGGCAACGCAGCTGCAATTGTCTTCTCTGATGCAGGTGGGGTTCGTGGTTAGATTACAGGTTTAACGGGGGGTCATTCTCGTCGAGTATCTTCACTGTTAAAGCTGAGATGGATGAGCAACTCGGATGCTTACTGTTTTAAAATTTATCCTCATTCCTCTTGAGGTAATTAAACAAGGAAGGAAACGAAAAATAAAAATATGAGGAGGCATGAAAGAATTGGTGAAAGATAGAACCCTAGCTATGTTGGTGTATAAAACTACTGTGCACGCAACACGGACTTTGTTGTACATTAGCCTTTTAATAAAACTTACTTTTTATTTCTGCGGCCGGCTGCAAGTACTTTCCTAAAAGTGTATCCCTTGTGAGTTTATTGTTTCTTTGTTCTTGAACTGCAGGCTACAAATTGAGTGTTCAGGACATTGGCGCACGCGAATGCGACTCGAATCTTTATTTTCAACAGTCGAATGCGAATGCGAATAGAATGCGATTTTTTAAATAAATAATTAAAATATTTTAAAAGTTAAAAAATTAATGTTTGTCGCACCAAATCCAACTTGTTGTTAAAGAAGGGCTTAAGTCCAAGAATCAACCATTGCAGCCATTAAAAATGCAAAACGATAGCAAAACATTTTCACCACTCTAATGTAGAGTGAACTTAAGAGAAGATGAACTTGTTAATCTGCGAGAAAAACTTAATAAACCAAAGCTCCTGATAATACAAGAGTGTGTTACGAGGTGGAATAGCACTGTTTACAGGCTAGAACGCATTTTTAAAAATCGCTTCGCATTTTTGCCTTAAATTACTGCAATGAATTGAGATATATTGAAAGTTCGATAGGTGCAGTCGAGAGAAGTTAAAAGACCCTGACGTGCCTTTAAAGTAAACCGGCGGCTAGCAGCTCTAAGCGTGCAAAATATGCTTGCTCTTCACAAGTCCAGGAGCGTGCAGGGGTTATGTAGACCTTGCTTTTAGCCCTTTTCTCTGAATTCTTTGTACAATTTTTTCATCTTGGCCTATTTATAACTGCCGTGAAAGTTAAAAGATATACGTCAGAAACGATTTTTTAAATATTAAATAAGGTTAATAAAACGCAATGGTTTTTCACTATTTTTAGAAAAATAAGTTATTGTGAAGGACATTTCATTTAGAGGTAGTATTAGTTGAGATATTTAACTGTCATTGAAAAATAGGGCAAGTTGCGAAAACTTACAGTTCGCTGTGGGCTATAACCCTACTAACTTTTCATTAATCAATGTGAGGATCTAAATTATAATTCGTTCGATTTTTCCTGCGTCATTTGGAATTCAATAAATAGATCTTTAAAAATAATTCTTATATTTATTATTAATTACTTTAAATTAAAATATAAACAAAAAATAAAATCATTTTATCATCAAACGACCAGGTTTTATTTTTAATAAAAATAGTGACGCAGTACATCCAAAGATACGTAATACGTACGATAAAGGTACTGATTATACATAAATACTTTGACACGTTACAAAATACATCGATAATAGCCAGAAACAACATGTAAAGAAGAACAAAAAAGTACACGTATACAAAATACTATAACAACCTAGAATCAATTTGACTTTTTTCAGATTTATCATTGTAACAATAAACAATTTATCACCGAACCATTGATGTTAGAAAAATTCTTAGAAAATAAATCTGCACTTTGCAATAAAAGAAATTAAATATGTTTTCTAAGATTAACAAGAACTTGTAGGGGTTTTTTACAAAGTCACAATACTTTTAAATTTATGTTCGGCGAAAGTGTGTCACTACGAGGTGATGTTAACGAGATGAGCCCCGTAAAAATTTAAAAGCATCCGGCAAAAAGAAATATCCTCTGAGCACATGGCTTGTAATTTTAATGAGTGTTCTTGGCATAAGTTTAAGCTAGGAAGCTTTCGTGAACATTTATGTTTTAACTAGCACAAATATTCCAACTTCTTTTAAAAAATCATTGTCTATATTTATGTGTTAACGTTAACTTAGTGATTTTAAACCAATTAAAAATTATTCACTTTTTTTGGCAACTAAATGGGGCCTTAGTGCGTAGACTGTAACAATCATCTAATATTTTACACATTTTTAGTTAATAAATCAACTTTTTAAAGATATTAGCTATTAGTTTAAAATTTAAACCAAAGCATAATACCACTGCTGGCTGTAAATATAAAACCAGTTCATTTTTCAAAGGTAGGAGTACAGACTAAAAATAATTAATTAAAATTAAGATCTGGAAACCCCGCTTCAGCACTGGCTACAAGACGCATGACATCTCAGTCTACCCCGTGACCACGGCCGCTGGAAAGTGTTCGAAACGTCGGGAATTTAAAATGTAAAATAAACGCGATAAAATCCGTAAAGTCATTTTATTTAATTATGTATAATATTCGCGCAAGCAATAGAAATAATTACATGTACATAATAATTATTAATATTTAAAACTACATAAATTAGTTACTACAACATTGACTACAACATTGACACATAATGATTTACTTTCCCTATTATTTATACCCAAGATACGGATAGATGTAGCTATAACCTGGCTGTTATAATTTAAATAAGATATTTTCATAATAAAGCGAGAGCTGAATGTCGCCAGGCCTTAGTTAGTTTAATAAATCTGAAAGTTTGTCAGTGCATACTCCCAATACAGGTCAGAACAAAAAACAACTATGAAGCTTGCGCTGTAGTAGCTATGGCAAATACACGGTACTAATAATGTCTAAAATACCGATCTACTTTCGTCAAATAATAAAATCCGATTTTTATGTATTACCTTTCATAGTCCGGTCAATTTAAACATTCAAAGTTGCATAAAGTCCCAACAAGCTGAATTTCTGTGAAGTTGTTTAAAACATAATTATAAACAATGTTTAGAAGTTCCCCATCATTCCCCTGTAACGAAAAAATTTAATTCAAGGTCAAATGTCAAAAAAAATTTCGCGATTTTCGGCAGAACGGTAAGTTTTATCATAAAAGCACCTCAGACAAAAATTGTAGATCATAAAATTATCTATACAAAATGTATCAGTACTTTTTTTCTTACGAGCCGCTATTTCTGAGATATAACGATTCAAAAAGTTATAAGTTGTTATCGTCATATTGTGCATGAGTGCGCCACGTATATACATCTAGAGTTGGGAATGATGGGGAACTTCTAGATATTGTTTATAATTATGTTTTGAACAATTTTACAGAAATTCAGCTTGTTAGGACTCCATGTAACTTCACTCTCATTTTTTGGTCTAAATTGACCGGACTATTAAACTATTATTAAAAATTATATTAATCATTTACAGATACTTATTACAGCGGTTAATCCGTGCCAGAATTTATGCTATAAAAGGTGATTTTTGTATATAATACTTGTTTTTTAAGTAAATTATTAAAATGCAAGCGGTATTGAAAATACAAAATACAATGAATTTATTGCCGACATTATCTGTGTAATTTTCCCTTACGATCGAACACCAACTGACGAGAGCGCTCCTTCCGTTGTAATATAAAAGCTTTACCGTATTGAATGTACTTAAAAAAAGTTTTTCAATATGGCCGATTATATAGAAGCGATATCAACTGAGTTCTTGTGAGTTTGTTTGTCCACTACATAAAAATATCACTTTACACACTTAAACAATGCATTCTTAATATATATTTCTGGCGGTATATAAGGGCACGCCAATTGAAATCAATTTTGATGGAAGAGTGATACTTTGGTTATTTTACTTTATTGGAGAACGAGTGATCCATTGTTAATTTTGGTCGTTACAAATTATAGGTCTCAGATTTCTGCCGCGAGATTTAGAAAGCGTGCTAAACGTCAACGGAGAACGGACAATATTGAATGTGAAGTTGTAATCGTTTGGTTTCGTTAAACGAATTTCAACACGCCGTTACCACTAGGCTACGGACCGCTGTATATTACAATGAAGAACGATAAATAATTCGTTAATGTAAGTATAGTTTAGCTAATTTAGAAATAGAATATAATATTCAATTGGTGCTAAAAATCGGGCATTTTTGGTGGTTAAACATCGCGCGGGGATTACTCATGGCGGCGGTTCATTAAAAGAGAAGCGTTCGCTTCGTACACCTGAAAGCTTGACTTTTTTTACGTCTACTTTCTCCTTATTCGGCTAATTTACGTCTTTATAAGCATCTCATAGTATTTTTGCTACTCATATTTCTTTATTGGAATTATTGTTTAAGAAAATTTACATTTGCTATTGATACATTTATGTGTATATGTAGAATTTCTGAATTCATCCGTCAGAGATCTAAAGTCTCCGACATAGTGCAAAGGATTAGCTCCTTTAAGTGGGCCTGTCATTAAGTCAGAAGAACGGACGGCTCATGGGCCAATGAGGTTGCGTTTCTGAATACAGTGTTAATCGACCTACTATCAGGTGGGATCCTGATCTCTGTGCAGTAGCCGGTTTGGATTGGAAGCGAATAGAGGAGAATTAGGCTTCTTGGCGTTCATCTTGTAAGTTCGGAGTATAAGTGGATAACAACATTGTCTAATATCTATAAAACTATTTATGAGAATATAATTACAAAATGGTTGCAACGAGTAAAACATTAATTATCAAACAAATAGAAGAAATGGAAAGGAGTAGACGAACGAGCTAACTTATTAAACATATGCTACTAATAGAGTATTGTATTTTAGTTATAAACTATTGTAAATTGCTCAGTATTGTGGTTTAGTGTTACCATAATATTTTGTTAGAAGTTTCTTATTTAGGTTGATGACAGACTTGAGTACTTAAATCCAAGCTGTCACTCTCAGATAATATTAAAATGAAGTTTCGAGTGCTTGATGATTGAATTTAGAAACTTTTACGATGAATCATCTGTTTCAAAAGCCATGTTTAAGATTTTTGTTATTTAATATTAAAAAAATATTCTACAACACAGAATATTAGACTACTTATATAAAATTTTGGAATAGCGTATGTTTCCCATCTATGTGAATATTATTTTAATTAACGTTTTTTAGACACAAAACAACTTCATCGCAACTATAAGTTTGTTTTGTTTTGTTTTCAGTATTGTCACCTTTTACGAGTTTGCTATGTAAAATAAAAATGTGAATGACTCAAGAAAAAACGGTGACATTTATGTAACAAATATATACTGACACTATACAAAAAACTTTTAACTAATTTTAATCTCTTATCAAATCCTTCTGCAGTTTCCGTAGTTTGCAATCAAAGTACTTGAAGATGACATATACTTAAACATAAAAGTCATATGCACTAGGATTGCCATGCAAACAAAGTGGCAATACTTAATCTATACGAAGTCACGGCACATGCTATCAGTCAAACTTAGTACAATTAACTGTGTCAGGAACTCACAGTTTAATCCCACTCGCACTTATTTCCGGTCACGTAGTTTAATTTCCACTCAATGGTCAAAGGTACATTGCCGCGTCTTGCGATAGTGACATCTGAAGTATTGTCTTGTTTAACGTCACTTGTTTCTAAATACAATCCAATTTAACAGCAAAATACCATAAGTTTACTTTCTAATTCAGGGAATATTTCAACTATTACAAATTATTAACTACGTGAGAAAATAAATTTGTGATAAGTAAAGCTTTAATAATGACTAAACTGTTTACTCGAATACTCAAACAATTACGTTTTAAAAGTTTTCGCATCTATACACTTTATTATCATTTCGTTATCATATTGTATGTTGTCAGTTCTTTTATGCACTCGGAACGTTCTTTATTAAAATTATAATTTCACAAAAGAAATTAAACGCGATTAAATAACTAAATTTTTATTATTTCTTCAAACTATGTTGCAAATATACCTAAATTAGCTAGTAAGTTCTGGGTCAAATAACGTCAACAGGACCCCATTTTTAACACTTGTCGAGGGAACTAGTATTAAAATATATTTGTCAAAAGTTGGCTATAATAATTCCTCATTACCGTTTTTCAAAATTTTGAATTTAAAACTTATTTTAATAACAAACACTTTTGGTACTTAAAATTTAAAAAATGAATTTAATAAAAGCTATTCAAGTTACTGTTACAAAAATTTCACCTATTAAAGTGGAATATCTATTTTATGTATAATAATTAGACAGATTTTATTGGTTTTATTACAGAGTTTATCATTTTTTTAATTTTTTTTAAATAAACAAACAGAAATTTTAACCACTTTTCAGTCCGACAATTGTATTATTATTTGTTATAATCAAAAATTTAATTTTAAATTAAATTTCCCTGCCGGAAGTAGTTAAAAAATATGTGTTTTTATAGTTGCTGCACTAAATGTCTTAGATGTTAAGCGTATACATCGCTACATATTACATGATTAATTGATAAAAAATGGTAACATTTTAATTATTTTTATATATTTATTCATGGTTTTAACAATACTTGCATATGATAACAAACCTGAATAAACCAATTAATATTTCTAAATTAGTCATAATTTAATATGTTTTTTCACGCTTATAAGTATAAATATTTTAATAATACTTTCTCATTCTTGAGTTAGTAAGTCTCTATTGACACCCTCAGAAAAAAATAATACTTGCGTATTTTGTGTTGTGATTGCTCGTATATGTCGCGATTTAAGATAACTTTCAGGGGAATCATACTTGTCTTGAGAACGAACCTAAAGTTCACATTTTTGATAAGACTTTTCACCTATCCAACGAGATGTGGCAAAGATAGTGCTAAAATATTGTTTTCAATAGCCATTCACATGATATCAACAATATAATACATCCATACAACTCTTCAACCGTCGTTTGACTAACTGATTCATTTCATTAATTATATACTGGAAAACCTGTATGTGGGAAGATTTTACGTATAGTGCAAAGCTAAAAGTAATTTGTTCAGAAGCAACTCCGCAGGCAGAAAACCAAATGGGATGACTTGTCGTTACCACCATGAGAAAAGTCAGGAAAAAAATAAATTATGGCCATTTAAAAAAAATTAAGAAATTTAGTCAGTTGATCATTTTTCGGTTTTTATGGTACTTTTTTATAACTTTTATTCATTTCAACCTTGAAACCAAAACCCTAAATATCATATCAGATTGCCAGTTGAAAATAATGACACAATGGCCCTAAATTTCCTAAAAATAAGACTAATTTGTTGAACTAAGTCTTCGGAAGAGCCAATTTTGTGCCAACTTCACATTCGTTACTTTCATACTACAAAAAAATTGAGATAAAAATTAAACTTAAAGTTAAATTCTAAATGAAATAATATAAATTTACTTTGATAAGATTTTTTAATTATTGCGACTAGACTTGGAAAATAAACATCCTATTAAAGGCAGTTTTTCGCGTTTATTTCTAACAAAAAGGATTTTGTCTATGCAGACACGTGTTATATATAACATAAATAATGAATTCATTATGAAGATAGGTAGGCGAGGTGAAAAAGTGTTAAAAAAACAACCTAAAATTGCTTGTGTAAGAATAATCAGCATGTTTATATTTACAGTGAAATAACATCTTAGTAATAAGTTTGTTTGGTAAGTACTTAAATTTCGACGGACCTCGAAAGACTTTTTAAAAAACAATTAAAATGTTTTAACTTATTAATCTTGTCTCGAGCGTGGTTAGAACAGAATGATGGCTTATTTAATGTTAGTAATAAAGTCTCGATATAAAACAATGGCATTAACGTATCACATGGCTACTTATTCATACGAAATTCCACTGGCGTGTGAACTGATTACATGTAGATGTCGCAACGAATAACGAACGGAATGCGGTTGAGGCGATATAACTCCTCCCTCCGTAAGTTCGAGATTATCCGCAGGATCATCTCGTTTTTAACGTTGACAAATTTGTATATCTTATGTCTAAATATTACAAGGAAAATTAGTAATACTAGTAATACAATTATAATATTAATTAAACTAGCGCTTTTGAAAACAATACTATTCTTATAACTTTTATGCAAGTCATTTTCACTATAATTTCACTTTTACTCTTCTGTAGTATTAAATTTAGAGACTGGATATCGGCTAAGTTGGCTCCAACAAAGATTTATTGGTTTTAGTCCTTCAATTGACGGCCGGTTATTATCTTTGGTAAGTGGATAATCGGCTGCTTCAAGGTAGGCTATTTCTTTTCTCTGGGTTTGATGTCTCTTCAGTATGTGGTCCTTGATCTCTGCTCTACAGTTATCTTCGATAAGTTAGAATGTAGGTTCCTGTACAGCTTCTTGAGTGACTTCATTGTTACAAAATTGGTTTATAGTGGTTTCATCATATGAGTAAATGATCCAACGGTTCGCTTGTATACGATAGACCATGAATTTTCCAAGGTGACAGTTATTGGGTGGCAGCTGGAGATGTTGTAACGAAATTCCATGATATCGGTGATACATTTATCATTAATAAACGGTTGTAAGCTGTTTTTGTAGCAGAGGAATCGGAGCTCGTCTATCTCCATGCATGGTTGAGCAATCAGGTTGCTTTCAAACCTTTCACTATCAGGTATGGGTTTTAGGAAGGATAGTGTTGTCTGGCCATTATTAAGAATAGAGTAAGAATTAGTTTATAATAGGTGAAGATCTCATTTCTTATTAGTGGGATACTCATAATAAATTTTATCTGATTTTGTTTAATATGGGCTTTTAACTCTATGCATTGTTCTAATTTTAAAATGTTATCGTAGTTACGAAATGCTAGCTTCTTGGATTTTCTATCTGTTTTAAAACTAACATAAGTTCCTCTGTATCAATAATTGACTGATGTAATACCTATTTTTACTAAAAGCAATTATCTTAATTTCATTTAAATGAGTGTATAAATTTTGAAAATGGTTAAGGAAAATGTTATAGATGTGAACGAGTCTAGTACTTGTCTGGTGGAGGTTCTGATTCATTTAACGCTTTATGTATACTTTGAATACTTCCTTCTAATTGTATAAAATTATTTTTAGTCAATTTGCAATATTTGTGAAGGAACAACTATTTCGGATATTATAGTGACTTTACTTTAATAGCATCCTGTTGTGTCTGCAATTTCTCTAACAACTTTCAGTATACTGCAGCGTCATTATTGTCTAGGTTCCCTGTGATGGCTTTAATAAGAGAGCCTAGTGGATTTAATAGTCCTCGTTTGATTCGAATTGACGGAATTAATTGTTTAAATTTATTAACAGTTATGTTCATAGTGTAATCAGTTTGTTTCTCCGCATTTATAAAATCTGAATCTAATATTTTAACATCGATATAACTTTGAACGTGCTTTTTAGTAATCTAAATCTATCTATAGTGTTTCTAATTCTTCGTAAATTAATTTTAAATTTAATATCTTAACAACTACCCAATTGTCATAGCTGACCAAGGCTTCGCCTTCGTTGACCGGTAACAATCCGGATTCTTGTCAATCCGGAGTAGTTGAAGAGCCTGGAGTTCCTATCATCTGGATCACCACGAGCATTAACCTGTGGAGGGCGTTTAATATCTTTAACAGGTACGTCAGTATTACAGTTTGTTAGTTTCGACGGAAACCACATTTCTATTGACAGCTCCTGTAATGTGAGCCTTCTGATAGCGTGGTTTATCTTTACTCCAAATCTTGTATTAACGCCTTTTATGTAAATTGTATCTCTATGTCCAAATCGAATTGTGATTCACCTGGTCTTTTTATTTTGTACAGACATTTTTCTTCTCGATTATCTTATCTGTCGGGTACTCGTATAGATACTTGGTTCTGTGTGCGTGTTCCTTAACTAACTGTATGAGTATAGTGTTTGTTAAAATTCATGGAGAAAGCATTGTTGGATTCAGTGTGCCCAAAACTACTTCAAATGGGAGTAAGTCCGGTAGTTGAGTGAATTGTGTGGTTGTATGACATAACAGCGTAAGTCATTACAGATGCTGCGTCTGTGATCTTATGCTGAGTATTTGGCGATACGGTAGATTTCGGTGATAGTTGGAGTGGAACCTTTCGATCAATCCCATGAATTGGGATTATCAGGGTACCAATGTGTAGAGTAACTTTTGTAGAGGTCTATATTTCCTTCATAAGAACGTTATTAATTCCATACGGATCTCAGCTAATCCTGGTCGGAGTTCCGTAAAGAAAAATACTTGATAAGTGCTCTATGACTTCCAGGGTTGATCGGCTGTTGATTTCAATGGTTGCATCCTGGTTATCGAATGCATCGATGATGATTAGAAATACTTCCTTCTATAGAGAATGTCTATGAATATCTCTTCAAATGGTTTATACTGCGTTTGAGTTAACTGAATTTCCAGGTTTGAAGGGTTTACGGTCGTATTTCATCTTTTACACCTACCATGAATTTATGATGCTTGCTATAGTTTGATCCATGTTGTTCCAATAGAGATGTCCTTTTATGTGTTTTGTGGTTTCCTTTATACCTATGTAGCAACTCTTTCCTGTATGATGTTGAGGACTATTCCACGTTGTTCTTTTCATCTTCTACGTATACTATACGTTTAGTACATTCATATAGTCTGACACTACCTTTTTGAAATAGTTGTATCGTGACTTTCGAAAACTGATTACGATATTGAATGTCTTTTGAAATAAAAAGTATTTAATCTTGGGTCTGATATAACTTTTGAGGAAATTTTTCACTAGATCTAAGTTATCTAGAGTAAATGAACTTCTAGAACCTTTTGTTTGTCTCTGAAATATCTAACTGAACATTCATTTCTGTTCCAGAGTATGTACGAGTATTTGGTTTGGTTTCGTATCAATTGCCTCTTGGAGAATTACAATACCTGATGTGTCTATGTCTTCTGCAGAATGTTGTGCCTATGCTGTTTCGGCCTTCAGATGCGAGTGATGAATGCTACTGTTTGGAGACGTAAAAGGCACTAGGTTCTTTTTCATTTAGAGAGGGATACTTTGCTGTTTCTGTATCGATGAGATAGTTATCAGCTGTTCTAATTTTTCCTGTTTACACAATTGTTCAATTTCAGATACCACGTCGTCTAAATATTTTGGAGCTTTTGTTCTTTTCGTCTATATTCACTTTCAAAGATGCATCATCGTTTTCGCTCAGAGCATTTATTCTTATTCTGGATAATGCATCGGCATTGCTATTTTGTTTTCCATTTTGTACACGATTTCGTAGTCAAATTCATAGGCGTAATTTCCATCTGGTTAACTTACTATTAGGCTCTTTTATAAATTTAACCAAGCCAATGGTCGGTGGTCTGTGTAGATGGTAAATTTCTTGCCGTATAGATAGGAGTCGGAAATGTTTAACGGCCCACAATTGCTAGTAATTCTTTTCAATTGTGCTGTACCTGGTCTCAGCATCATTTAATGTTCGACTAGCAAAGGCGACTGGTTTATCACTGCCCACAGTACCTTGCGACAGAACTGCACCCAGAGCAAAGTTTGACGCGTCTGTGGTCAAAACAAAAGGTCGAGAAATCAGGATACTGTAATAGCGGTGCGTTTGTGAGTAGTTCTTTCATCTTTCGAAAGCATTTATGTATTCCATTAGTGATTTCTGATTTTATTTTTCTTAAGACAGGAAGTGAGTGGTTGCGTCAGTTTAGCAGAAGTCCTTTATAAATTTTCTATAATATCCTACGAGGTCCAAGGAAACTTTTAATCTCGGTTGATGTTCGAGGTAAGGGAATTTTAATATGGCTTGTATTTTATCGTTATTGGGCTTCAAACCCTCTTTGGTAATTGTATGCCTAAATACATACTTCCTTTCTCAAAAATTGCACTTGTCTAGCGTTATTTTTAGATTAGTTTCTCGTAGGCGTTTAAATATATCCCGTAATTTGTCGATATGCTCCTGGAGGCTTGATGAATGACAATTATGTCATCCAGATAAACGAGGCAATGTAGACCCTGTAGACCACGAGGACGTTATCCATGCGCGTTGGAACGTAGCTGGTGCTGTGCGCAAACCAAACGGCATACGTTTGAATTCGTAATGTCCTGACTGGGTAGTAAAGCTGTCTTTGGTCGATCTTTTCATTCACTTCAATTTGGTGGTATCCGCTTCTAGATCTAAGGTGCTAAAAATATGTTGATTTACCAAGTTTTATCAAAGAGATCCGTTATATTAGGCAAAGGATATTTGTCGTCTATTGTTATGTCATTAAGGCGTCGATAGTCTATTACCATTCTAAATTTCTGCTGTCCAGACGCATCTACCTTTTCGGTACCAAGTGTACAGGTGCACTCAAATTGAGTGAGAATTCTGAATAACATCGTTCTCAAGCATGTCATTTACTCGTCTTTGTATTTCCTCATTCTGTAAGGGCGGATGTCTATACGGTCTAATGTATATCGGATCTTCATTTACCGTTCTATTGTGTGTTGAACTTGGTTTGTGAATGAAAGTGGAATCTTTTCACTGTAAAATATATCACGATATTCGTAACATAGTTTAGGTAATTGCGTTCGTTCTTCTTCGTTAGTATGATCTAGACGAAGTTTGTGTAAATTTTCTTTAGAATTTCATCGATCTCACATTCCGACATTGTTGTATTATTGTAGCAAGTGGAATTCTCAAAAGGTAACATTAAAAGGTTCTACAATTTGATGAGTCGCTTTTTCATTTGAAACATTTTGGATAACAGTCTCGGCAAAGAAGTTTTCGCATTTAACCAAAGCGCACGGCATGCGTATGTCCTTACTGAACCGTGTGAAATTGACTTTGCATCGCCTTTCTGAAGATTCGTCGCGATTTTGACGCGTGTCTCAGATCGGGTTCTAAATTAACTTCATGTTGCGGGTTGTAAATAATTGGAATTTCTGTGTTAGAGCGTTCGCAATATCTGGTGGTTCATGTCTACATTAGAGCCAATTTTTTTAAGAGGTCCGAGCCGATAAGTCCGTCGTATCGGCCATCTACTTCATAAATGTAGAATTTATGCAGTGTTACACTTCATCATGAATACTCTGGCATGCGTACTTACTACTGTGTAATGGTTCACGATACTTGTACTTTTAAAATATTCATTGGCTTTGTCAGGGCTTATAAACGACCGACTACTGCCAGTGTCAATAAGAATTTTGAATTTATTTCCGGAATCATGATGTGCGGGAGTTTAAAATACTGTCAGAATAATTGAGGTGATTATTCACACGTCCCGTCGAAAAGTTGCATTTGAATTTTTCATGCGTTGGATTATCCGTTTCCAGGTTATCTGGTTCCTCTGGATGTTCTCATGGTAATTTTCAGGAACAGGAGTCGTATGTAATCTTGATAATAGCCGTAATTATTAGTTTGAGGGTTCCTCTTCGTATGAGCCGATGGTTCTTCATTGTAAAATACGTCATTGGTCAACTATATTTTGTCTAATAGGCGCGGTGCGCATTGCATCTGTATCAGTAAACCTTGTGCTGACTGTTGGTGTGGAATGCCGAATTTAAATTAGGTTATTCTGTGGTTGAAACCATGCCTTATGGAGTTAAGGCTGAATGCCGTATTTAAATTTGGGGTGTTGATGGGAAACCAAAACTTGTTTTGGTTGGGTTGTTAGGTGTGGTGCATGCCAATCCTGGAGTGTCTCTGTTGTTGGGGTATACCAAATCTAAAGCCCACCCTTTGAAACGGCGTTCGTGTTTGTTGTTGTTGTTGGAACGGAAAGGCCATATTCGGTGGTCCTCCAAACAGTAACCTTGTTGCACATTCGGAAATTGCAACAACTTTTGTCCACTGGTTTGATGGAATTAACTTAAAATTGGTTTAACATGGTGTGTTGAAGGAATTGGTTTCACAACATTTTGTTGCAAGTTGTGAGAAAAGATTGGATAGATTTAGATCTATTATTTCTCATTGTACTGGGTCAAAAGTTAAAGCTCCTCGAGTTACTATAGCCTATTACATATTACTTACTATAGACTACCTCTACTTTAGAGGACGTTGTCCTCTAGTAGAGGAAGTGCTGCTACTTCGATTCTAATTAAGTCCTCAGGAAGGTTGTATAAAACACGTTCAACGCTGTGTTATTATAAATTATTAATTTAATGCAGCTTAATTCCTTCATCTCTTAATCTTTGAACTTTAGAAATAATGAGAGCTTCATATTTTGAATTCTACTGCAAAATTGAGGATATAGATTCTCCATTATTGATTTTAATGATTCAAGTTCGATTGCTATACACTCTTCAGAGCAGGGTCCATAAATGTTGCGTCAAAATATTTTTCAAACCTTCCACGTTTTAATGTCCGGATTGTCACTTAATAAAGGCTGCCTTACCTATAAGTTTGCTGACTTAATGCATGGAAATTGGTACAGATTTGTTGGATATTATCGTTACCTTCACTTTGTACCTTACACGTATTCGCATTTAGATATGAATAAGTTTAATAATTTTCGTCCCCGTCATATCTAGGAATTAAATCTAAAAATGTCCTTTGTATTATTTAACCGACATTTTGGTATATTATTTAAAATAAAGCAATTAGAATTAATTAATTGGAATAAATATATACAGAAAGAATTTGTTGCCTATTTTTGAGCTAACAAAATCAGATAACGTATCTTAAAATTAAATTCATTGACGATATGAGTTCGATTAATAAGGAAGAACAAGGATATATGAAACAGGAAGTGAAAAGTTTTACTCATGATCTGCTCAACCTCATGTCCTTCAGGTGATTCTGCCCACGTCGTGACGATTGGAGTCTTGCGCGTCTCTCGATGGATGCTGCACCGATGCGTTGCGTCCTGGAAGTTGTTATTTGGTTCGTGGATATCTGAACTCGATTACTATACTAATACACGAATCTATTTGGGGATCCGATGGACGTTAGTATAGCGACGAGAATATACAGGATATCTACCGGCTGCGCACTTGTCAAATTTCGACGGACACTCGAAAGACTTTTAAAAACAATTAAAATGTTTTAACTTAATTTTTAATCTTGTCTCTGAGCGTGGTTAGAACAGAATGATGGCTTATTTATATGTGTAGTAATAAAGTCTCGATATAAAACAATGGCATTAACTGTATCATATGGCACTTATTCATACGAAATTCCACTAGCGTGTGAACTGAATTGACGTTGATGTCGCAACGAATAACGAACGGAATGCGGTTGAGGCGATATAACTAAGTATAAAACGTAAGTTGCCAAGTCAACAACATAGTAAATCTTGTTTCGATCTATTCCAAAGTTATAAAGTGTCATCACTATATCAGATACTTGTACAATTCCCATGACGTTATGCAATCGACACAGATTTACGACAACGGTGACAAATATTTATAGCACTTGTGACGATAGAACTTATCTTTAAATTATACCTGTTGCCTATCCGTTGTCGTTATACAATAAAAATATAGAAAAACACCTGTTTTTTTGTATTTTTGTACCTGTTTACTATAGTTATTGTGTAATCGCTTTTTATTTTCATTATTTGCGTTATTTTATAACAAGTAATGTGAATCCCATAATTTTATTATACTTCTGTAAAGATCTCTTACTGTTAGATAGTCACAATGAGATTGTCACTTTTAAAAAAGTGGAGAAGATGAATATATTAAAAAAACCAGTAAATCGGTATCTCACAGTTAATTTACTGCCTAGTGAAATATTATTCTATGTTCTGTGTTACAATTTAATCAGTTGATTCTTTATTTCTTAAATTCTATAAATTATGCTATAAATGGTTCATTAGAAAAGTGCCCGACATGAGCCCTACCATGTTATGCAAAATTTCTAAGTATTTCGTGGAAAATTATGACGTACATATATTCAATATTATATGCACAACGTTGTTTGGCGGGAAGCATGGCGATAGAAAGGTTTGTATTATGTAGAATATGTTGTATGAGTTTTGAGTTTAGACGTCGCAAAAGACTAGACTATAGAAAAATGGAGTGTTGTTCGACCCCCGACCAGGTGAGATGGCGATCTCCATGCAGTAACCGGTTCACGTTGGCAGCGAGTAGCAGGGAATCGGCCAGCTTGACATTCAATGAAAAGGGCCTATGTTAAGCAGTGAACAAACTATGATGTTAGCGGGCTTATTATGTTAATGATGATGATGGTTCGCCGGATAGGTATGTTAAAAATCGATCCGCTCTGATGTAAATTATATATCTGATATTATTATTACAAAATTAAACCCAGGCCTGATAATCTATATATACGAAATACGATCTATGTCTACATAAACTCGGTGTACGACAACTTATAAAGGAAATTGGATAATTTTTCTGATTTTTAACCGACTTCAAAAAAAAGGGGAGGTTCTCAACTAGTCTGTGTTTTTTTATGTTTGTTACCTCAGAGCTTTCGCCTGTGTGAACCGATTTGGATGGTTTTTTTATTTGAAAACTAGTGCTTTCAGCTTGGTCCCATATCAAGTTGGTCCAGTTCTGACAGTGGCATCCATGAAAAAATTCGGAACAAGTCTGAAATTTACATTAACTATGTGCTCAACAAATGGACAATTAATAGCTCAAAATCACGCCAATCTATTTGAAGTCGGTTTGTTTTTTGTTAAAATTTTGATACTATGGCTTATTAGAAATCCATTACAATATTAATTTAAACACAAATAAATTTAGTTTTCATCTTAACTTTTTCCATGATATCGTTAATTTTTGTACACGCGTACTGATATCATTTAATATTTGTGTATAAAGGGCGTAAATTAGTTCTAAAAACTAATTTACGTAGAAATCTTATGTATCTTTCACCTAATTTATATACGAATTGAACGCTGTTGCGCATTTTCTTGTATAAGCACCGACATTAAAGACCTTTTACGAGAGGAGATTATTGTCAAAAGAGCAATCTAAATAAAACCCTCAAAAGGTAATTTCCTCTAATTGATAAATGGCAATCGTTTCTTCCCGTCTATATTTAAATATAAGTAAATTATTCGTGATTGATAGTATTTCAGTTGCTTATTAAACTTATTTTTTTAATTGGCATGCATAAAAATAACGTGACTTAAGAGTTGTCAATACATAAATATTATATTATTTTGCAAAGCGTAATAAATAAGGCTAAAAGTAAAGTATTATAAGATGAAAGTTAAATATAAATCGCAAAACGTTAAATAAGTCCAAACTATCAATTTTAAAACAAATGATAAAAGTACATATATGTATGTGTCATTTTAGCAAATATTTACCTAATTTAGATTTAACAAAAAACGATAAAAATTTAACTCTCACTGAGTTTAAAAAAAATGTTAAGTAACAGTTGTGTGTGATTATTACAATGTTTTTGAAATAGTGAGTTTGTAAACGATAACACACTTAACAGAATGCTCACTTCATGTTTTTTTTAATAAAATGTCACTTGTACCCATAATATTAACTTATTTGTTAAATATAACAACAAAGGTCTAAGCGAGATTTTTTTTATCTTTAACAATAAAATTTTCCTCCACAAGTTCGAAATATTGAACCAGTGTTATAACCTAGGCAAATTATTGGCAATGCCGTGTGATTACAAGTTATTCAATTGTGCAATCACTAAATGTATCCTTAAAGACATTTTAATAAAATCAATTATTAATATTATATCAGAAGTAGAATACCGGCGCCGCCTGGTATTGTACTTTTAATAATGATATAATATTAAGATACACTGTTTATATAGATCAATTAGGCACATATATAAAATTAATATATTATAAGACATTAAAGCAATATAGAAAGATTAGCCAAGACTATACTTATATCAACAAAGACGTTACGAAAAGAAGCGAGTGAGATATAATTTTATGTTAATTAATTTAAAACAAATATATGAAATAAACTTTTCCTTAAAGTCTTAATCTTATTTAAAATAAAAATATTACCTTTTCACAGTACCAAACAAATAAGAATTTTTTACATTATAACAAAACATGTCATGTCGACAAAAAGTTGTTAAACATATAAAAGTTGAACATAGAAAAATATTTTAAATGAATATATAACGTCGATATTTAGGAACGTGCAGTGTGTAAAGGCGTTAATATTTATAAACAACCCATAACAAAATATATTAAGAAAACAGACAATCTAAGCGAATGTTATCGTTCAATAGCCAATTTTGGCCACCTTGCGCGTATACGGCGAGTATCTCGGGGGTATAATAAGCAAAGGGACACGTGCAAGGAAAAGTTTTAG
The DNA here is from genome assembly GCA_029286875.1 of Lamproptera curius. Classification (NCBI taxonomy): domain Eukaryota; kingdom Metazoa; phylum Arthropoda; class Insecta; order Lepidoptera; family Papilionidae; genus Lamproptera; species Lamproptera curius. Next base: position 31,091 of record JAGSMT010000485.1, read on the forward strand.
CCCCGTTAATTATTTCATACATTGTAATTGTCTTAACTCGATAGGACGGAATACCGACATGACCAACTAGAGAGACAAGGCGCAGGTCTGAGTTTTTACATGCCCATTTGACGCATGTATCCCTTAACTTTACAGGTAATCGAGTAATTAGCTTGCATGGCTCATAACCAAATAAGAATCAACAATGAAAAGTAGTCTTCGCAGGATTCGAACCTACGATCTCCGCTATCTAAAGCCCCTGCCACTAGCATACAGAGGCAGTTAATTAATTAAAGGCAAAAAAATGTTTAATACGATTAAGATAAGATAAAGTATTCTTTTTGCATTTTTATATTTCTTATTAAGAAACTTTGTGATTATAGTTATTGTAACAGTAATTTGCTTATTACATCATTTATTATTTTTTCTTAATAAAGAAAACAGTAAAGTGCGTGTAGAACTAGTGTACTTTGGATTCCACCAACGTCAGAAAATCGATATAATTTTCTTTAGAACCTACGACTAAAGTAACTTTTGTGTTGTGTTGATATACTATACATTTAAATTCAAAACTACGTACAAATTTTTAAATAAATTAATTACATTATTGTTTATAGGACGAAAATTGGTTTTTAATTACATGGAAATTTTAACAAAGATTATCACTCAATTGAAGTGATGTTCTCTTACCTAATTTGAGCACGAATTTAACGTTGTCGAGGAGTTTTTTTGGTGAGCGTCGACCTTTAAAGATCCTTTACGGGAGGAGATTATTAGAGAAGAGCGATATAAATTAAACTCCTAAAGGGGTTTTCCTCTTATTGTTATGTTACTAACACAAAGACCCTAGTTTTAAACCCCGTAAGTTTAGTCCTTAATGTAAGCGTTAAATGAGAATTGTTCTTCGAAGCGCATTTAAATCACTGATTAGTTTTTCTATACCTTTATCCTTTATATCTCCTTCATATCCTTTATATCTTTATCTCTGATACTTCCTCAATACATCATCAAATTGTCACTGTACATTTTATTGACATGTATATAAGTTACTAATAACGTTATTGTTGTTATCAATTCAAGGCAAAAAGCAACTGCATTTCATCGTTGTTTTGGTTAGTTATGTCAATATATATATATATATATATATCTCCTAACTGCTTAAAAACTAAAAGCATTCACACTTCAGATGGGCATGTAAAAAGTCGGTCCGGATAGCGATAATCCACTTTGGTAACCATCATACGAGTTTTGTGCTTTGAACCTCACTGTCATCTGAACCTTCCATCAAATATATATCAAATCTTTAATATTTATATATGTATCGGATACTAGCCGCCTGGATTAAAAGCAATGAATATTCAAGAATATAGCAAGGAAAATAAAAGAAACTAAGCGATTTCGTTCTGTATACAAGAGAGATTTTATAAAATCATCATCAGCCTGTATTAGTCCACTTCTGGAGATATGCCTAACCTAATGTACCGCCTTTTCCATTAGAGGGTTTTTGGACCTCATAATAGTGTTTTCTGTGTTAAATAATAATGTGACTGTTGATAGTTCGCTGATGTTCTTTTAGGTCAGATTCTGGAATTTCATCATCATGATCATCAGCTTGTGATAGTCCACTGATGGACTTAGGACTCCCCTGATATACCCCTATCCATTAGGGGGTTTTGGACCATTTCCCACCATGTTGGTCGAATGCGAGTCGGTGGGTGGACCGACTTTTTACATGCCCATCTGACGCATGGATCATCTTACTTTTCAGACAATTGGGTGAACAGCCCAAATAACCCTAACCAACTAGGAAACAACAATGAAAATTTGTTGAGTTCCCGCAAGGTTTGAACCCACGACCTCGGGTTTCCAAAGCACACGCCTGTACCACTAGGCTACGGAGGCAGTTCTGACAATTTAATGATTCTAAGAGTATGTGAGGTTAGATATAGTCTATGGTATGATAACACAGCAATAGGCTCGATGAATTTTAGCCACTAGAGCAGACTGGTTTTCGAAGAGGATTTAGCACCATAGACCAGAAATGTAATATAAGGCAAGTTGTACAAAAGTCTTACGAGTACAACCAGCCTCTATGCCTTGCCCTTGTGGACTATGAAAAAGCTTTTTACTCTGCGGAAACCTGGTCTGTTCTGAAGCTCTTTTAACGATGTCAGGGTCGATTATCAATCACGACGAGGTGTTAAAGTAGTCTCTATAGTGCTGCGTTTATGTCCCTTGATTCCGGGGTTCAAACGAGACTGATCCAATTGAATTGAGGGTGAGACAGAAGATGTTATTTCCTCGAAAACTGTTCACTAATGCTTTGGACGTCTTCAGGACCATAGACTGGGCTGGATGTAGCATAGACATCAACGGCGAGTAGGGGAAGATAAGGTAATACGGGCCACTTAAGAGTAAATCGATGTCAAACAAAAAATAATGTATCTAGTCAAGTGTTGAGGGAGCCGAGGTCTTTTAAAAGGATAATCGTTCAAAGTGGAACGTTTATTCCGTCAAGAGTATGCCTAAGACTAACTTAATATTAATTCAGCTCTAGAGTCTAAACAACAAGACCTCCGTGAGCGGATGGGCTTATCATTCAACTGTCCACAAGCGTCTGAATTCTTAGAATATAGAGGCTTGACACGTAGCGTTGGCAGACTAACTCCTCCCTCCTTATGCGAAGTTTTCCTTTTCAGGAGAGCTTCGAACATCTGCCCTAGTACTATCTTATTATAACATTTCTTATACATACAAACACAGTAATACAATGATCAGAACATAGATTATGAGATCCATACACTTATTCTACGCATTCAATGATTGCCCTTTCACTTACCAACCTCCGATTCACTAAAACTTTCTTCAAAGCCACTGACAGGATCTGCAGGTCATCCAGGTCGACGCCTTCCAGGTTGACAGGTTTCAAGTACTGTCTCTTCAGGTGTAAGATTGAGGGTAGATTTACAATCGGTAACTTAGAATATGTTATATTTTCTGTAGATATCTGACGAATTTTCAGAACGACGTTTTGAACTCTCACTTCGCAGGGGTCGTCTAAGGTAAGATGTAGTACCTTTAATCTCTTGACGGAAAATTTCGTTGATACACGCTCTCGTAAGTAGCTCCATTTCTACTATAGAGAATCCATCTGTTAGATGTGTTGAACACGGACATTTTCAATGGTGATGGGAATCTGTGTGCATGACGTCACGTTCTCGGCGTACGTCATCAAGTCGGTGATGCAGGAGTCATGAGTATACTGCAAAGCTCCATCATCAGTGCAGAGGAAGCTGGACTCGTCGATTTCTTGACACGGTGAGTGAGCAGTCTGATCTTCAACCCTTTAGAGGAGATATGGGTATTTGGGCAATATGACAACAGTGGAATCACGGATAATACAGGATAGGAACCAATTTGTAATAGATATAAGTATCTTTCTCAATCAGAGGTATTTCCAAAAGGTAAGTGATTTGTGTTCCTTTAAGTAAGCTTTCAAAGTTATGGACTGCTCTATCTTAATTAAGTTTTCTAAACTAGGAGTAAAACTAATTTTCCTATTCTACTAATTTTATAAAGTTGGTATAACAACTTATCCGTCTCTATAATAGACTGATGTAAAATTCCTAACTTACTAAAAAGATAAACTAGTTTCTATTTCACAAGCTGAGTACAAATTGTCTGAAAGTTGTGAATAAGTAAATTGTATGCATTAATGAACTGAGTTCTCAAATTTCCATGTTTGTCACTCATTAACTTTACTATTAAGAGAAATAAGATTATTATTTAGTACACGTAGAGTTGGTCAAAAGTTGTACCATCTCGGTGACCACCGTTAACTTTCTATTATTAAGATTTTGTTGAGACCCACTCACTGATCAATTTGTCAAATCTAGTGTATCGTCGTTATCTAGATTTCCGGTTATCATTTTAATAAGTGAACCTAACGGGTTGATTAGACCTCGTTTGACTCGAGCGGTCGGAATGATCTGACTGAATTTATTAATAGTCATATTTTGTATATACTCAACTTGGCTTCTTATATCTATAAACTTATCTGTAACATTACTTCTATCAAACTTATTTCTACTAACTTATTTAACTCTAAAAGACGTTGAACATTAAACTTTAAATCTTCCCTTAAGGGTAACGTCATACCTTCAAGGATCCATTTGTCGTTACTGATTATCTGCGACACCATTCTTCACGGGCAGGATTCCAGGATTTTATTATGCCTGAAGTTGCTCATCATGGCTATTGCCAGAAGCACGAGGAGGTGCCTCGTGAAGGGCGTTTTATTATTTTAATTGGAACTTTAGTATCGCGGTTCTTCGCGTTTGGAACTACGTTTCTACAATTTCATCAGTAACTACGGCCTTTCGATAGCGGGTTTGTCTTTACTACTTCTTTTGTTAACTTCTTTTGCGAATATTACGTCACTGGCTCAATTCTAAACTCGGTTTCTCCGCCTCGTTTTTGAATTATTTTTTCCTTACGTTTAATGGCCTGTTCTGACAAATGTTGATATAGAAACTAGTTCTCTTTGCATGTTCCCAACTAGCTGTTGCATGTATTGCTTCTCAAAGTCTCACGCCAAATGCGTTCTCGAGTCCGTATGGCCTAGTAAAACTTCAAAGGGGTCAAACCGTTGTTGAATGTATAGAGTGGTTATAGGCTATAATGGCATACGTCATTACAGAGGAAGACTCGGTGTGCTTCTGCTCATACTTTGCTATTCTATAAATTTCGATAATGGTGCTATGGAATCTCTCATGAGACCCATTGAATTTGGATTATTAGGGTTCCAATGTGTAGATCTATTTTGTATAAAACTAATAATTCCTTTAAAAGGGCGTTATTAATTCAGAACCGGGATCTGCACTAATTCTGCGGGGAACACCATAAAAGGAGAAATACTTAATAAGGGCTCTGACTATCTCTGGGTAGCCCGTTAGATCTCGAACGCTTGGCCAACTTTGTGAAGGCATCGATGGCTGTCAAATAGTAGCGCCTGTCGATAGAGAAAACATCGATGAAAATTTCTAGCGGCTTTGATTGAGTGTGAGTTAATTGCATCTGTTTGAGAGGTTTCGATCGTATTTCATACGCTGCAAACCTCACAGGAATTTATAAAACTTGAAATTGACTGTTCCATGTTATGCCAAAAGTAAGTACGCTTAATGTGAGCTGAAGTTTCCTGATGCCACGATGGCATGTCTTACCGTATGGTATTCACTAATTATTTCTTGTTGTTCCTCTTCGTTATCCGTGAAAACTACTCTTTAGTACATTCAACAAATTGAACTGATTCTTTCTTAAATAAGTATATTACCATTTCGGTAAACTGTTTCATGCTGTTCATCTTCAAAGTAAATATAATATTTAGTATTATTTTTAATGTATTTCTTTTAGAAACTGTTTTACAAGATCAATTCGATTTAAAGGTAAGTCACTTCAAGGATCCTTTGTCTTTCTCGTGACAAATCCTTTACTGTTAATCATCCACAGACCAGAAATAAACTAAAATTTGGTTGGGCTTAGTGTCAATAGCCTCTGCAATATTGGGATACCCTTAGATTCAGTATCCTGCGCTGAATGCGTCGTTTCAATACTAGAAGATTTTTCGAAGCAGTTAAAGTCGAACTTGATGGACATGGTATGGAATATGGGGAACCACGTCTTAGGGGTATCTGAATCTGAAATAACTATTGTGTCTTCATCGTCCGATAATAAGGATATAGGTGGGTCTGGTTTATCAGAACCTCTTTGATCTTTATTTAATTGCGCTATATCCTTTATTAGCTGTTTTATTCTTATTTCTATTCTCGTCCGTATCAACATTAGCATCCGTTGACATATTCTCATCTTTCCTAATGCGTTAGTCCTAATCCGTGAGAGCGCATCTGTGTTACAATTAAGCTTTCCTTTTATGAACAATTTCGAAATCATATTCGGATAAACGTAAGCGCCAACGTGTTAATCTACTGTTAGTTTTTAAGAGTTGCCAGGCTAGGGCTTATGGTCAGTTACGATGATAAATTTCTTACCATAAAGGTAAGGGCGGAAATGCTTAACTGCCCAGATAATGGCTAGTAGTTCCTTTTCCGTTACGGTAACGGGTTTCAGCGTCGTTATGGTTCACTGGCATATGCGACTGGTTTGTCACTACCATAGGTCCTGGACAGGATTGCTCTGAGAGCATATTCTGAAGCGTCAGTTGTTATTACGTAAGTTTTGTCAGGTCTGGGTATTGTAATATAGGCGTTAATGAGTAACTCTTTACACTTTGGAAGGCTTCTATATATTGGGCATCAGTGACAGGCATAGACCGCTTCTGTTTCAGTCGAGCTGTCATCGGTTGAGTAATTTTTGCAAAATCTTTTATGAATTTACGATAGTAACCAATCAGACCTAAAAAGCTTTTGATTTCCGTCGTTGTACGGGGCAAGGGTAATCTAATATGGCTTTAATTTTGTCGTTATTAGGTTTCAAGCGTCACTGTTATTGTATGTCCAAGGTACAGAACTTCCTTTCTGAGGAATTCGATTTGTCAAGTTGTACTTTCAGGTTAGTCTTCCCTAAGTCTGTCAAAATGGTACGTAATTTTGCTAAATGTTCCTGCAAGCTTGCTGAATAAATAATTATGTCATCTAGATCACAAGGCAGTGAATTTTGTAAGTCGCGTAATATGTTGTCAATAGTCCGCTGAAATGTTGCAGGTGCGGTTTTAAGTCCAAAGGGCATTCGAGAAAATTCGTAATGTCCTGAGTTTGTGCTGAACGCGGTTTTTTGTCTATCCTCTTCAGCGACTTCAATTTGGTGATAGCCACTGGCAAGGTCAAGAGTCGAAAAGTAACAGCTGCGTCCTAATTTGTCAAATAGTTCAGTTATATTTGGCAAGGGGTACTTGTCGTCGGTTGTAATTTCGTTCAACTTTCGGTAGTCGATAACAAGTCGGATTTCTTTTCATATTAGCATCGGACTTCTTAGGTACTAAGTGACGGGCACTCCAGGGGAGAAAGAATTTTGAATAATGTTACTGTCTAACATTTTGTCAACTTGTTTGTTAATTTCATCATTAATAACTGGGTGTCTGTAGACGTATAAATATGGGGTCTGTTCCGAGTAACGAATATGGTGTTTGACTTCGTTATAAAAGTTAAGGTAACTTCTCGAATAAAATATGTCCTTATATTCGAGACAAAGGTTTTGTATAGAGTCTCGTTCTTCAGCGTTCATATGGTCTAAACGAAGCTTTGTTAAATTCTCAGTTATGGAATCAACTTCCAAATTCGGTTCGGTTGTTTAATTTGTTAACTTTACATTGTGTGCTATTGTATTTAGATACTTTAAAAGGGGCTGGACTGTTAAATCATTTCTGTGTCTAAAGTATTTTGGATTATAGTTGTTGCGTATCCGTTCTCACATCTGACCAAAGCGGTAGGCATCCCGACACCTTCATGAAGCAATTTGTAATTTAATATTATCTCCATTAGCAAGTCAGTAGGCAACCTAACTCTTGTTCACAACTGGGGCTATTTAATTACGTCATTCATAGGGTTGTAAATAATGGTATAGCAGACGATTGTGTATAGAGCACTTCGTTTTCATCAATTTTAGCATTCAACTGTTTCAGGAGATCGCTGCCGATAGTCCGTCATAACAGCGTCTACGTCATATACGTAAAATTTATGTAAGTCAGGGTGTTAAAAGTCGGGAACAATGGTATGACAAGGACTTCGTCATGTCGACTAGACGCGTGAGTACTAATAACTCAAACGGTTCATAGTATTTAGAATCAACAAAATATTCATTAGCCTTTTAGGACTAATAAATGAACGTGAACTACCTGTGTCATCATGAATTTGGAGTTATTCTGGTATAACTATGTACGGCAAGTTTGGCGTACTATAGTTGCTTTATTACTGGGGTTTGCTGAAGGCAACCTGTGAAAATTTTCCACATTCTGGACATCTGTGTCCTGGGGATCCTGGTCTATCATAGTCGATTCATACGCTTCACCATTGTCAGTCAGTTCTAGGTCGTAGTAGTACTTAGCTCGGATTTCACCCATAAGAGTAGCGTTGTCCATGTGGTCTGTTTGCATGTAGTTCATTTTTCTAAGTCCCTGAGGTTTCATAGGGGCTGTACGCATGCCAACATCCGTGACATCTGCGGAGCTAGTCTCTGCGGTGGACGGTAACCAAATGGTTGTTGGCCCTGGGTAAATTGTAGGCGATAGCCAACTGCTGCTGGCCCTGGGCGAAAGGTGGGTAGCTGAACTGTTGCTGGCCCTGGGTGAAAGGTGCGATAACCGAATTGTTGTTGGCCCTGGTGAAAGGTGGCGATAACCAATTGTTGTTGGCCTGTGTGAATGCTGGCCATAGCCGAACTGTTGTTGAACTAGCGGCTTGTGTCCCACTGGTTGGGTTGTGGGAGGCACGTTAATTGGCTTGTTAGAAAGGTATGCCAAATTTAAATTTGTTCTGCGGTAAAGTCACAGGGCATTTTTGTATTCCAAATTTAAACCTTGAGGTTTGTCGGCGAAAGATTCTGACTCACATGCACTTTAGGCGGTATCGAAGATCTTAACATCTTATTCTTAGCGTTATACTGGTCATGAAGTTTGCTCTCGAGCACGATGCTCAAGGCATTTTCAAGTGAGTTAGCACCTTGAGGCGCACAATGCGTAAATCCTCTGCGTTATAAAGAAAACGTTTAATGACATATTGTCTATAGTGACTTTACTTGTCGAAGATTCACATCCTGCGTTAAGTTAACTTTGGCAATTAATGCTTTTAACAGTTGGATACGGTTACAAAAATCTAGGTAAGATTCTGCCACTATTCATTTTCAAAGACTCTAATTCTATCGCAATATATCTTCAGAACGTGGGTCACCAAAATGTTGTTCTAAGGCTCCCTTTAATAGAGGCCATGTTCTAAATCTTGCCGTTCGCTATCAAGCGCGGCTCTGCTATAAGCTTAGATGTTCTAACGTGAACACGACAAATCCTGGTGTGGATTATTATCGATTCTGCAGCAACTTATTACATATTCACACTTTCTTATACTATGTTTAAAAGAAACCACAAACACACCTCAATTTTTGGAAACAGTGCTCAGAATTTTCTAGATACTTATAACTAGTGAAAAGGATTGGGCTTAGACTGGAAATAGGATTTGGGTCTACTCACAGACTGCTCATGTCCCTCGGTGAATCTTAGGCGTGCTCCGGGATGCTCCTTGACGAATTTGCTTGGTTCTGGATTTCCGTTAAACGCAGAAACGTACGACGCGTGATCTGATTTTTAGACTTTTCGCGACGCGGAAATCCTACCGGCTGCGCCAGTCAAGTGTTGAGGGAGCCGGAGGGTCTTTTAAAAAAGGATAATCGTTCAAAGTGGGAACGTTTATTCCGTACAAGAGTATGCCTAAGACTAACTTAATATTAATTCAGCTCTAGAGTCTAAACAACAAGACCTCCGTGAAGCGGATGGGCTTATCATTCAACTGTCCACTCAGCGTCTGGATTCTTAGAATATAGAGCGCTGACACGTAGCGTTGGCAGACGTAACTATCTTTATTTTTCCATTTCTATTGTTATATGATTGAGCATTTATTAATTTAACTTATTGTTAAAAGAGGCTTAAATAAAATCACAGATACAAAAGATATTGAATGATTTCCAAAACCCTCACTTTTTATTTTGCCTTTTTGTGGTCCTACTGCTTACATTGAAAATTAAAAAAAAATGAAGCGGTTTTAGAAATCTCAAAGAAATTTACAAAAAGTAAAAATTATGACAACAACAGATCGTCTGTTATACTGAAAAAACATTGAAATGGCTCACGTGACCCCGACAACAGCTGCGATGTCTCGTATGGACGAGTCGATGCATAACACCACTCAACACACTAGCACTATCACATATGCACAACACTTATCACACACGAGAAGAGTTCCGTTCCGGGTAGCGGCTTATACGAAACTGAACCGCTTTATTTCAGACCCCTTTTGTTATACACGATTTAGGACAGACATAACTTCAATATCGAGACTTCTTTGCTCTAAGTACTCGCATTAGTAATAGTATTCTGACTACGGGTTAAATAAGACGTAACATGTCAAGCCTCAGAGTGGCAAACAGATTTGTGGCGCCTTATGTTGCGATTGTTACGACATATTACTTTTCTTTCTGTTTGTGGTGATCAATGCGATGAGACAATCATGACATTCAGCAGATGGTACGTAAAATGGCATGCCCATAAAACTACTACTACTATAGACGGTCTCTTGTAAAAAGTAGAGCATAAGGGGGTATTTACCAGATGCCAGATGAACGTCGTGCTTGTTTTAATCTATATAAGAAAACGAATTATAATCATAGTTGTTCTATGTCATTAAATTTAAAAGAATTACAGTACAATAATTTTGCTTTGCAGCACACACTGCTGGATGCTTCATATGCGTCTTATAGAATATAATTAAATCGTTTGTCTTAGTTGTATCAGTATACAGAGATGAAGATTGATGCCAATCCTAGCGCTGATATTTTTTGTGACACACATTTATAGCTGTAACATTTCCTGTTAACCACTGATGAACTAGGTCAGTTTTAGTGCAATAATTGTCTCTACCAGGAAGTAATATCAGTGGGATGCAAAATCCTTGGTTTCAACTCTTTAGTTTACTAAACGTAATGAAACTAGCCTGAATATGACGGTGCACAGCAATTTGGAATGAGCGGATCATATTGCTTCCTATCAGGTGTTTTTTTAATAATATTATTTATTAACTATTTACATGCATTCCAGTTTTTGCAAGCTGTCTATACGTTGATTACAACGTTGTGGATTTCGGGAGCTGTGGAGATTTTAGTTTCATATCACAGATGATGTACTTTTAGGCGGTAATCGCGTTGTTTTATATTTTTAAAACATTCATTACTTCTTACATTGGATACATGTAGCTTTACTCATTATTGCAATTTGAATAATAACTTAAAAAAAAAATTACTTTCAATTCTACTTCGATTCGACCAAGAAGTTGTCATCGGTAAAGAGGACATGCATAAACATCCGTCATATGAATTTAGTAACTATCCTATACTACCTAACTAGAAAACTAATCTTCTTTTTAATATTAACTGAATATACAATACCGCGCCTTATACGTTATCTATGTCATATGAGCGATTTAAAAAAATATAGTGGATGAAAAAAAGTATTACAAAATCAATTCCCATATTTACTTAAAAGTCTATTCAGTTGACTGAGAGTTGATTTGAGTAAAAACCCACACCTTCAACTCAAATTTAAATTCAAAAGCGTATTATTCAAAAGAGTCTAATTTAATACGTGAATCCGTCTCGAATGTGCCTCTTTCTAACTTGAAATGCTTTAGCATAGTGTTGTCTTTTTCTTCTTGCTGTTACTCTTCACTTAGGTAATGCGGCGCGACGCCATATTCGTGACAAAAATATGTAGTAGTAAAATTTAAAGTTTTCTCTTTCCTTATATGTCCTACTGACCTTTACTGAAAACCTTCAAACATCTTGAGATTTTGATTGAGTGTATTGACATTTAAAGAATACAATTTTTCTGACGATCTATGGGCAATTTTAATTTTTAATTTGTTTTTTTTTTTTAATTTTTAAGCTGAGATGGAAACTAACAAAGTTATTTTAAACTACTAATAAAGTTATTAACGCATCATGTCATAAAAATTCAAGAAATATCTATATTACCATTTTATTTGTTAGTTCTAATTGCTATGATTTGCCATGACTACCCATTATATTTTCTAAAAAAATGTTTAAAGAACTATGAAATATAATAAAAAAAAGGTTCCCACAATGAAAGCTAAACGATAATTCTCAAACAAATTTTTGTATATTTTGTTGATATTAATCTAGGCACGCTATTGTATCTTTTGACCAGTTTCGCAATAAAATTTTAATATATGGTAATTTGATGTTGTTCGGCTGCTAAATTACTTGATGTAAGACGGTACTGCTTACTTCTTAAAAAATTATTCTAAGACTACGCTCACCTTGAGAGAAATGTGTTTGTGTACAGGATTTGATGACAGTATGATATTAAGACAAAGGTAGGGCCATTGAGTTCAGCATTATAGACTTGACTGAAAGGAACACACATATTACATTTCTAACGCCAGTTTTAGGAGGCCAGCCTTGTATGGATTTTTTAAAACAATTTATTGAGCTGAAATCGACAAAAGAATTAAAGAAATCAGTCCCCTGATCCTGGTAAATACGAGAGTGAGAAGTTCGTCTCTTGCAAATGCTAATGTTTTACTAGCTACTACATAAATAATGTTTTGAGTGCAGAAAATGTTTGCTTTGTTATGTTCTTCATAAAAACCATAAAATCATTTTATGCCTCATGTATCGATAATAATTAACGAAATAATAATCATGCTCAAATCAAATATTTTCATTAAATACAGAAACACTTCTTCTTTTCGTATCGATGACAAGATATTCTCTTCTTCTTGGTGCAAGGATCGGCCAATCAGAGTCGGGACTGGCTGACTGTTGCTCAGGATGTGCCGGACGTATCGAGTCTTTTATACGTCACTCGAGGAGACTCCTTTCGTGCACCACATAGAAACGTCACGTTTACTTATTAATTGTCAATTAAATTAACACCTTTCATAAAAAAGAAGCTTCTTTTCTGCCTTTTGAGACTGAATTCAGTGGTGTTCAAGAAACATTAAAAATATATGAATCTAATGAAATTTATATCCTTATAAAGTGTGGGTACAGACTTAGACATTCTAACAAGACTCATAGAAGAAATCAACTATAACTGATTTCGTGATGAACGGTCTTAATATAAGAATAATAAGAAGCAGACATTTATACATTTAACCTTTTCAAAAGATCACTCTAATATCTAACCTAAAATAGATCCTATTGACGAGGGTCGAAATTATAACTTTTTCTTAAATTAAAATACCTAATGATTTTAAACACGTACGGTTAAAGAGCAAGTTTATTTAGCGAAACGGGTAAGTTATTAAGTTAAGAGTGAATGCATTCATAGAAAATCTGATTTCTTTTAATATACAAATTTTGACTATAGAATTTGAGGTATTTACTATTTTAATGTTTTATATTTTAGTAGTAACAAATCCTAATATTACCTTGATTAAGTTTCTATAAAATTAACTTATTCAAATGAATAACTCAACGAGAATTCCTTACATATTCACAAAATAATTGCTGTAAAATATCTGTACTATCACTAAGCACCTGTTGCTGAAAAGAATTTGCTGGCTTGCTGCTGAATTTAAAGTAAAGCACTAAGGCGTAACAAGTTCTGAATGTCATGTCTGAATCAGGTCGACCAATTGAAAGTACCTGCTTTCATGTCCTTCTTTAAAGACTCCCTCGTTACAAACAATATTGGCATTATAATATATTTCACCATCGCTCAAATACCAATATCATTCTGCATGACCCAGGAGCATACAAACTAAATTGTGATTGTAATTTCTCTTACATAGGCCCATTAAAGAGATTTGGACTGTCATTGCAGAACAAATAGCTGATGTGAAGATTCAATGGTTGAAAAAGCGATAGTGTGGATTTGGGTAGGCAACGCACTGGCGTCGCTGGTGACTATGGGCGGCGGTGAATCACTTACAATCAGGTGAGCTGTCTTGCACGTTTGCCTATTAGCTGTTATAAAAAAATCTTATTCCTTGGGATCTATTTTTACAAAAAATATTCCAACTTCACCCAAGGCCTTATAAAACCATTTGAACATCATGTTCATTACATCATAAAAGTTTTGGTTGAGATTTCTATCCGATAACGTTAAATTTTAAATAAAATAAGATAATCTCTACTCATAATAAATGTTATCCATTTATAATTTAACTTATTTATGTTTCGTTGACAGTTTTAATCTTATATATATAAAGGAAAGTCGTTTAGTTACACCATTTATAACTAAAGAACCGCTGAACAGATTTGGCTGAAATTGGTGAGGAGGTAGCTTAGAACCAGGAATAGCACATACTATACTTTTTTCCGGTTTTTGAGAAATTTAAGAATCCGTTTTCTATACTATGCTATGCTTTGGGCAATTTAAACTTTTAATGTAACATTATGACATTTGACGTTTAAAACAAATGCTTTGAAGGAAATAATTTTATTGGTAGAAATACATGTAAAATAATTAATTTATTATTTCCCTCAAAAACGATGATAGATATTGAATTTCTTAGTTTTCATCACGGATATTTCGGAGCAATCATATCTAACATTGAAAGTTCAATTTAATACGGAGTTCTGGCAAGTTTGCATGGAGTAATATGAATGTTACTAACATATCAAATGATTAACTTGGTTATCGGTACCATACGTATGTTTATTTGATTACCAGTTGAATTTGCGTTTTTGAAAATGCCATTAGACGTCCTAACATAAGTCGTAGAACTCACAATGCTGCGAGTATAAGATATACAAGAGCATGTCAAAGTGATAAGAAGCGAAGCGTGGAGTGAAGTTGAATGAATCGATAAAATCAAAATCAATAACATATAAATGTTGCGTTTAACCCGTATCAAGATGCATAGAAATCGAGTACAAATCAAAAGAAATTGTTGCTATTGGACCAATGAACGTTGTATGCCCATATTGTAAGGCATTTTAGTTTAAAAAGTGAAACTCCTGGAATGTGTTGCAAGCGGTTAAGACAAATTGATGCCATTGGTACCGTCACCAGAACCATTATCTTATTGGGGTTTATGCAAATGGGCCAGGTTCTAAACATTTTTTGACTTATAAATACAATAATTGTTCTAAAATAACGTCATTTGGTGAAACAAAAGTTATTCAAGAAAATTTTTAGCTAACTTTCAAGATTCAGGGTCATATATAAATTATTTAACATGTTACTTTTTGCCAACGCGAATAATGACTACAAATTCTCACAACTTTATTTTTATAGGCGATTTAGCGAGAATAGTCTATCAGTGTTTTGTACACAATATTTCGGTAAAAACTAATTGTGGAAAAACTCCAAACGTTTTTTCATCAACATAGGGAATTGGTTGATTATTCACGACCGCTTTGCGGTCTGGTAATCAAATAATTGTTATCAAAGCTGATACGACGCATACAGTACAAACACGCAAGACGTTTAAATGCGCCACAATTGACGAAGTCGCTATTGTTGTCGGGTGAAAATTTAGAAAACCAAGATATTGTTTTACATCGGCGTAGCAATCAACAGCGCGTTTTCGCAACTAATCGATTATATGATTGGCTACTATAATATCCCATATTATTTCGGCAAGGTGAAGATGGATATAATTTTTCAGTTAGGATGATAAATCCAGATACGGGTTCCAAAAGTAACCAAAAAATTAGTTTAAAGAATCTTTAAACTAACTTTTTACCGCTAGACCACGGAGGCGTTATACAAACTGATTTTGGTTCGGGACTGGTTCGGGAAAATGATGACAATCATATCTTAAAATGGCGGCATCTCTTCCACAATATACTGTGGATATGTACATGAAAGTTGAAACTGAGCGATCGACATTTATCAGGTTGGACCAAGCAAAACTGCGTTCTGAAGAGTATATTCATACGGGATGCAACCTATAATGATGTAAATGCACAGAATGCAAGTAGAACAACTATTCTACCAGCAACATACGTCGAAAGTCCGCGACATATGCATGATTACGCTAAAGATGCCAAGTCGTATGTACGTCATTATGGCACACCAGATTTGTTTATAACGTTCATATGCAATTCACAGTGGGCAGAAATTCGAAAGAATTATTTCTTGGCCAATCACCTATTGATCGCCACAACATTACCACAAATGAAAGTTAAAATCGCTCACTGACTTTATTATTAAGCATCGCGTATTCGGCGACATCCGCGGATTGTCACATGCACACATCCTCATTTGGTTGGTAGAGAGGATACAACCAAATGAAATTGGTAATGTGATTTCTGCAGTAATTCCCTATGGTGATAAAAATCCATTGTCACATGAAATCATTACAAAAATATGATTTAAGGTCCCTGTGGAATATTAAATCTAATTTTCTGTGTATGCTTGATGCAAAGTATTCAAAACTACGTGGGTCACTATGTTAGTAGCAACGAAGAGATGTGGCGTTTTTCTCATTTTCAATACATGAAAAACATCCGTATTTACATTGTATAATTATTATTTAATTATTATTATTTAATTACATTGGCTGTACACCTGGAATATGGTCAAAGGGTGTATTTTACAATGAAAACGTAATACAACGAGTTAGAAGCCACCTTCCACAACATTGACCAGCTTCTTTGAAATGTGCTAGCATGATGACTTTGCTGGAACACTGCTTTATTCCAAAATGTCCCGATATTTTACCTGAATTAATCGTTTAAAAATCTCAACGACGGAAACAAGGAAACCAGTTCCAGGTTGGAAAACGTTTAAGATATCATTGAATGTGGCAACGTGGTAGATTTGATCACAAAATTATCGATATTGGTAATGGCAAAATACCTGATGACTTATCATTTGGATACATCATATTTCCTAACAATTTTTGTCACTTTCCTTAAAGCTAAACCTGAACCCATCGAGAAGGTTTTCTCAACCATTTCCCAAAATCTCAAACATCATGTATGGTTCAGCGAAAAGTTAGCTGCAAAAATCGTTGATGTCAATGAAATGAGTTTTCAAAACAAGGAATTAATGACAAACGAATCGTCAACTATTCAAGTGAGTTTTTAAATTCGCTAGATTAATAAAAATCGGATCAGTAGTCTTTATTGTCGAATATAAATCAGCCTCGTCTTTGTATTGGCACCCGATTTGCGGTGAAAAATTAATGAACAACGCCATCAAGCCACCATTTACAAAGGGAATATTTTTCGATCCCACGATTTTCTATGATTCCGAATGACATGCCATTTGACTTTGAAGGGTCACAATTTCATCAACATTCAACCGCAGTCATTTCCATGTCCCCATTTTTTCCGTAGTCGCCTCTTACGACACCCAAGGGAAGAGATGGGGAGGCTGAATTCTTATGCCGCAGCCCCACAACAAAATACTAATGCACTTCCTTTTTATTTTTTCTTATTTACCGTATCGAAATACGTGCCACATTGACATCAAATGGAAGAGAACTTCTTTGAACAAGCAATATCAAAAGTTGTAAATTGCTTAGTATTACCTCTTTTACGTCGGAGAATTTTACATGGCTACGTTATATTTTTTTAACTTTTATTTTTCCAAATTTACTCAAATATACAAAGGAAATAAATGAGTTTTTTAAGAAGTAGGTTGTGATAAATTACTATTTAATTAAATACTGCAAAATATAAATCCAGAATAACTTTACCTCAAGTAATGTTCTTTTTTCTGCAAACACAAGCATTTTAATTCATTGAAAAATACGGTTAATGATAATAATTTTTGATTCTTATAACGTTAATATCACATTTAAATATGTAATTGTATTTCAATTTTTTTATATCTTTTCACTCAACAAAACTAAATCGATATTTAGTTTTGTTTAGTAAAAAGGCGTACAGGAACGAAATATTTGAAAAGCTCCATTTTTCTATATCCAAGATAATATTGAAATGGTAATCTTATTAGTTGTAAAATAAACCAATTAACATTATGTTGACTTCAAAGGTTAATTAAAATTATATATCTGTAGCAAGAACATGCTTTTACATTACTAATAAAAGATTTTATTTCTTTAATATTATTATTCACATTACATTAAATATCCTAATTGTAATCTATAGTAAAAAGTATTTATAAACAGTCTTTTGGTATGCGTTTAGCAAACCAAAAGACAATTTAATAACAGGATTTCTATAAAAATTCTTAGACTAAATAAAAATGTAAATTTACTTTCGCGCGTACACTCGCGTACTTAAGATGTTGTAAATTTGAATAACATCTTTTAGTCGGAATCGACTAAAAGAATGTTATTCAAATTTACTACCAATTTATAAAAATCTAAGATTATGCAAATGTTTGATCCATGATAAAAACGTGAAGAAAGTTAAATTCTAAATGACACTGTTTTAATTTTATTTCTTTATTACTTTGGAAAAATATTAATTAAGGTTTTTTGACGCAATTAGTAAGTCACATCGAATGTTTATTAATATATGTAAATATAATAACAGGTGGCTTATAATTCAATATAGGTTTAAAATATTGAATTATAAGCCACCTGTTATTGCTGATTTCGTAATAAAGGTTAGGTATGATTTAATTAGAGAATAATTCGTTATTGTTTAATGCAAGAAACAACAGTCATCTAAAACGAAAACTTCTTTATAGTTTTTAAAATTCACGTATCATAATTTTCTTAATATTTTTACTTCTTTCGGCTATCTTCTTCAATGTAACACTTAGAGTTGAACTTCATTTAACGTGGGAGAAATTACTTCTACATTTATTTAAATTTATCAGTATCAATTTCTAAAAACAGCATTGTTAAAAACTTTTTGAAAGGAAAGAAGAAAAAGGGAAATATGAAATATAGAATAATCTCTTGTTCAGGAGCGTTATAGCAGTACCTAATGAATACTAATAGGCTATTATTCATTACATAAACTTGTTATAATATACTTCGATAATTATTTGTTACGAGACTGCAAAAGTTAAATTAACTTTTTATCTCAATGCCCATCGGGAAATTTTTTAAAGAAAAAAGTGAGTTCGAGAAAATTAATTTTAAATATTAATTTATTCAGTGTTGTGTGATAAAGACAAGCAAAATATTTATAACTTAGATCACTTAGACTAAATTTTTATAAAAGTTCCATTATTGAATTGATGATATTTTTTTTATTATGTCGTCGGCTTCTTATCCAAATTTATAAGAAAAACTATTTTTACGCAGAAAAATTGGTTTAAGAGCTCTATAACTGCACCTACGAAAGAGTGTACTGCACTTGATAGGTGGATTTATCGTAATCATAAGCCTTTATCCGCTCTACATAAGCCTTTTTCAATGAACGCCGAATCGGTCGATCTCTTGCAACTTCCTGCCAGCTTGAATCGGATCCTGCACGGAGATCGGCATCCCACCTGGTTGGGGAGCGATCAACGCTCCGTCTTCCCAAACATGGCTTCTATTCCAGAAACTTGGTGGTACATCAGCCATCCATTCTTCTGACTATATGACCAATAGATTTAGTGATCAATTGTTTATAATTTTAAGGCATTACGTCCCATAACAATTTTGTGAGATGGTGTTGATAATTGTATCAACTTATTTTGCAGATAATTTTTGATCTGCTTATATTGCATTGATATTAAAAAACAAATTTATCAGAAAAATGCTGCGACTATAATTATAATTCATAAGTAGTATAAACCGTTTTCTTAAAATAATAATTCGAGACTTGTTACTTTTTCTTTCACGGCAGCATCTATACATTATAAGCTGGAAAGATTCAATTGTTTGTTTAAAATAAGCATCGAAACTACGCAACTGATATGACATATTTTTTCTCTACTAGAAAGTTATATTATTCTTGAGTAACTTAAGCTACATTTTTCACCAGGAAAATCAAAATGTAAATTCAAAAAAATATAATTACATAATAAAAATCAATACCACGGGGAGAGATACCGTGCATAGACTGGTGCTACACTTCCTCGGCTTAATTAAAGCAAAAAAAAAATGAGGCCGTACATTTACGAAGTATTAATATTTGTGTATCTGGCGTAGAGATGTCTCCTCACCTTCCTCTTTACGGCGGATCTGCCTACAAGTGTAATTGGACCATTGCCAATCCATCTGCTCAGCGTAGCAATTATGAGCCACTCTTTTTAAAGGACGCCGTCTTGGCGTTGCCTGGCGCCGTCCGGCTGAGTTTCTTGCGACGGTTCTTTTCAGTCATAGGTTTCCATTTCCGAACCGGTGGTAAATTATTTGAAAACCAATAACATAGCATCTTTCTCTCTCCCTGGCTAGAATCCCACATAGTGGTGGGATCAGCTTTCCTTATATGTTTCCTCCACTCCACCCAATCTTTGACATCCTCCGTGGAAACTTTGCATTCCATCATGACTTTAGCTACTACACCTTTGACTTGTATATACATTTCATAAGGAATGGTCTAACCATGGTCTTGAACACTAAGCCCTTTAGTCTGACTGGCATTGTTCTGTCACATGTGACACCAGTCAATTCACGCTATTTTAGCCAATAACACATGTAAATATAAACACAGAAATATACAATATATATTTGTTTATTATACTACATCATGTTAAAATTATCACATTTTAAAGTTGTCTCTAGCATTTGTAGGTGTTTTGATTTTTAAAATCAGAGGTTTGTTTATATAGTTAACATAAACCTATATGTATATCACAAACAATATACTAAACTCCTCGTTATAATGGTGACATTAAGTGCGATATGTTTAGATGATGCATATTTTCTGCATATTGCTGCTTTTTTATTGTAACCTGTTTATTAAAAAACTATGTTTTTAACGTCATATAAAATAATAATCTGGTGGCTTCGATTTAGTTATTTAGACGTTATCAACTTCAGCTCTTTCGAACTAATAATCACGTATAAATGTTAGCAGTAAGAAGGATTATCACTAAAATATTTATAAGTATCAAATAATTACCAAAATAATAATATTACATTTTACCAGAATAATAGTAATATTCCGGTAACGAAGCTTTGTCTGCTAATTAGAAATATTCAACCCCTTAGGCAATAGGGCGCTCTATCTTATAAAGATAAATTATAGCAATAAAATAAGCTACTGCAGTGTACAGAAATTGCTATGATGTATAAAAAAACTATGTTATTAAAGGACAAAATATGAAATAAAATAACGAATAATTACGGCATATTGCGAATAAATGTCATTTATTTGCAGTAAGTTAAAACATTGTATTCAATATCCCGTCGTTTGCACAATCTGTTATGTTTTCATTGTTTTACCGTTATTAGTTGATACCCTGACATTATAGCTGTATTCAATTATTTTTTAATTAATAGACGGTAAAATTTACTCACACTCTTTCAATGGATTAACAGTTTAGATACCACCAGACGAAGGTATATATTAAGAATTTTAACTTTAAAGAATACATATGTGTAAGTAGGTATTTCACTAACACATGAATTATTTATGAATTCATATCACTTTAAAAAAGAAATAGGTAAATTTGTAGCCGTTCGCGTTAACAGGTTTAAAAACAATGGAACGATTCGTAAGCTGGACTATCATAATTATGGTTAGCTACCGTTTACAGGTCTTTGTTTCGGTAAAGACTCCGAGGAATATACATAGATATTTCCAAAAGTCAAGTCGAGATAAAGTGAAAACACTACCGAGTCTTGGTTTGAAGGGTACCGTAGTCAGTGTGTTGACTGGGTATACAAGACTTAAAATATCCTATGTCTCACAGTAGGCAGCGAGTTGGTGATACGAGTAGTGTAGCCAATGACTATAGGCGTCGGTGACCTCTTTCCATTAGATTTCCTGATTGCTCGGCTGACTGCGTAACCAATAAAGACGCGTCAGTCAGCTACTTGATTCTCGTATGAAACTTACTGGACTTTTTAAAGTATCTATGTGTACATTCCTCAGAGTGTTTACTGAAATAAAGACGGTAGCTAACCATAATTATTTCTATTGTTTACGCGAATATTATACATTATTAAATAAAGTGACTTTAAGGTTTTTATCGCGTTTATTTAACATTTTTATTCAATACAGTACTAAAGTGTTTCAAATAATAACGTTAAAACAATAAAAACGTAAAGGATTGTGCAAACGGTCAATTATTCAATACAATGTTTTCCCTTACCGCACACAATCGATATTTAATAACATAGCTTGTTTAAATATCATAGCAATCTCTCTACACTGTAGTAGGTTATTTTATCGCTATAATTTATTTTAATACTACAGAATGTCCTATTGCCGAAGAAGATGAATAGAATAATGGCGTCATTGAATGTCTCCATGAATGTCCTGGTTTTCTACTTTACACTAAATTTAGATCCGTTACTTAAATGCTTTTAAATATTGTAAAATTTAATTAACCATATTATTATTTAGGTAATATTTGATACCTATAAATATTTTATTGTTAATCTTGCCAACATTAAAATGTAAATATTAGTTCAAATGAAGTTGTGATTCCTTTCATTGTGAATATTTCGGAAATAATTTAAAGGTAAAAACGTAATGTAAGGTAACTCTACCTTATTACTAATCATTGTTTGAAAATATAAAAAAGTAAAGATACTAAATTCAAAAAACCCTTTACATGCTGTTAGGGCAGATGTGTAATATAAACAATTTATATAATAAATATAATAATTTAGTGAATATAGCAGGATAAAAAGAATATATTAATCAATTCATTTATTTCAGACTAGTAGGAATACAGTCCATACAGCATAAAAAAAAACAAGAGAAACAACAAAAAACAAATACAAATACAAAACAAAACAAGAAGAGCCAGTTTTACAATAACTTTAAAAATAAATTAATAATAACTCACATTATACACTTAAAAATAAATAGTACGGGATGACCAATCTAGAAAGTATGCAACCGAATCCAATGTTTTTGAAACGGACAATCTGCCCGTTCAGCTATAACCCGTAGAACGACATTTGAGCTTCTACGAAGACGGCTAAGCATCGAAACTGCTCTTTTTCGAACAATTCTTGCCTTCTCAGGAGCAACCTAAATGCGTTATTTACTTAGTTAAATAAATATAAATGCGTTATTTTTTTAGTTACTGCACGCGCAACGCGTTGGTTTTAAGTGTATAATTGACCCACAGGCTACACTTATAAAAAGGCTAGCAGAAAGTCTTGAAAAGTAACACCTTTAAGTTCTCAGTACAGCGAGAAAACTTGTGAGCCAGCATATTGCTTCTCACCGCCAACGCCCTACGCTCCCTCTCTGTCATCCTTGTCAGAGAAGTCTTCCGTAACCCAGTGTCCCAGATATTTGTAATTTGATACCTGCTTAAGTGCAACACCTCCTAACCCCCCAAACTTGTGGAACAGAAGCGATCTTATGCCCTCGAGACTTAAACATTATTATTTCAACACATACATACACAAAGAAACACAAAAAGACGCGCATCTAGCTCTCGGGTCGACCGGACCAGCCCTCGATCCGCTCCGCTACCTGCGCCTTCCGCTTGGCCCACCCGTGGCCACGCCCTCCCCCCGACGCCTACAAGTGGCAGAAGAAAGAAGACTCCGTGTTCGCCTAAATACCAAGTGGCTGTCTCAGTGCTGTAGTGTGCCGGTGTAATAGTGTCGACGCGCTCGGCGTACGCGCCTGGCGTAGAAAGCTGTGAGCCGTCCGGTGAGTCACTCTGATTTTGTCTTTCTCTCAATTTTCTTCTTTACAGCGTCCACATGTTCTTCTGTTGAGATGTGGGAACCATTAAATACTAGTATGACCCTTGCCAAATAAATTCATCTGCCACGTTTCACCGCGAACGTGATTAATTTTAAAATCAACACGACACCACCCACGTGGTGTTTTATTTTCTCATTTAAACACTAGTTTGCTGCATTAGGCAGCAACTAGGTATCACCTAGCGCTCTCAAAGCGCGATTTCATTCTAACGTAGGTTTACCTCCTGCTCACTGGGGCGGGAGGTAGGCACAACCTACTCCGCTTCACCGCGGGTGCTTGCACGCGCGTTATTTTATCATAAATTCATCGCGTAGATTTGGCAACATCGCTTCACGATGTTGCACATAATCGAAATAAAGCCCTGGGGCATGAGGCTCAACTTAGAGGAATTAGAAACAAAATTAGAGAAGCCATCCGTATGGCAATAATGCCAACGATGGCACATCGGACTCGTCATCATCAACGTCATCGAAGCCCAAGAAGGGCAATAAATCGCGCGCCGCAGCTAGGGGCCCACGTCGGAGGGCCCAAACTCATCCTCTGAATCCACCGATCACATCCGACTCCGAAATGGAGGTCGAGGTCGAGGCAGACTCAGATGCCAGAGAACCCGAGGAGCTAGACAGAGGAAGCTTGCATTCCGATCCAGTCGCGCAAGAAAAAGCGCAGAATAGGTCTTCACCGCCGTCATCGCCGATTCCGGACCCACCTGTTGAGGCGCCGAAATCGTCGGCCGCCGAATTATCGGCCCCGAGGCCAGTAGAGTCAACCCCCGCCGCCTCACGGCAACCACCATCCGCTGCTTCACAGCCGGCCGCATCACGGCCCTCAACTTCGGCTGCTTCTCAGCAACCCACCCCCGCTGCCTCACAGCAAATACCCGTCTCACTTAGAGACAAAAAACCGCCACCGATCTACATTAGATCAAAGGAGAAGTGGGCCGAACTACGGTCTGCTCTCTCTAATAGAGTAAAGTTCACAGCCAATGATTCCGCTAGCGGAATTAAAATTCAACTAGAGACGGTGCAAGCGCACCGAGACGTAACAAAATATTTGCTCGAGAAGCAATATTACTATCATACATTCGCGCTCCCGGAAGAGCGCGTCCTTCGGACAGTGGTCAAAGGGCTGCCGAAGGAATTACCTACCAAAGAGATCTTCGACTTTATCAAGTCGGAGAATATCCCCATCTATTCTGCACAAAGGCTGTTCCATCCGCGGACAAAGAAAGAGGGCAAGAAAATCTACGATCTCAAACACATTTGCGACATTGGTCGTATCTCATTTAACGCGCCGCACTCAAACGGCCTCCCAGGACAGTGCCACAACTGTCAACTATTCGGACACACGGCCCGCAATTGCCACGCACGACCTCGCTGCAATAAGTGCCTCGGGGACCATGGCAACCTGCGCCGAGCGCTCCGCGTAGCGCCGCACCCCGCGCCGCACCAACAAGCGCTCCGCGAAGCGCTCCCCAGCAAGCTAGCCATAGCAATGGCAGCTCTGGGACTAACACTGACGTGTTAGTTAATACAGTAGACTTCGCAGAAGTCGATAGGCTCACCGCCGAGCTAGATGCCACCGTTGGCAATTCCACCGCCCGCTTAGCTGTACTCCGCAAGTACAGAAACTTGATTGAACTTATTCGTGGGAACTAAATGGCTAATACAACCACAACTTTTATAAACAACGGCCCGGGCCGCGTAAAGCCACGCGCATTTAACTTAGTCTAATTTTAACTCAAACGGTCTCGCGAAACAAACGACCGAAGTCAAAGAATTCCTTTGCGAAAACGACGACATTCTACTGGTGCAGGAGACATTCCTAAAGCCCGGAAGAGGATATCCGAAGATAGCTAATTATAACATCATAAAATGACAGGACCGGCGCTTCCACGGCGGCACTCTCATTATTATAAAAAGTCACTGCACTGCGTAGCAATCGACACGCCGTCGAATCTAAAGCATTAGAAACCTCGATCTGTAGGTTAGCCATGACGGTCACGCGCCGATTACAATAGCTTGGTATATTTACCATGCAGAGACACCGCATGCATCATTCAGTCCGACTTCGAGACGCTATTATCTCAGGAGACGCCGTCATCCTCGCCGGCGATGTCAATAGCAAGCACACCGATGGAACTCCACTACTAATCGCGGGGTCTAGCATTAGACAAATTGTCAGACAAACTCAACTTCAGTGTGGTTGCGCCGTAGATGCAAACACACTACCCACATGTAGTGGGACAACGACCGGATATGCTTGATATTGCAATCGTAAAACGTCAATCTCGCTCTTAGGGCATAGAGGTCATCGACGACGTAACATCGGATCACCGTCCCGTGCTCTAAAGCTAGGACCTTCAAATCATCAAACATAGTTCTTAAAAATAAAGTCGACTGGCATAGCTAAAGTCACAGCTAGACTCTACTAGCTCACCCCATTTAGACACAATCCCAAATTCCTTAACACCGCTCACGACGTAAATCTCGCCGCTCATGCATTCTACAAGTCATGTCCAAAGTATCGTCGAGGCCTCCTCGAGGCAAGTCCCGGTGGAGAAAACCCGCTGGGCCTTGCAAACGACATCAGGACCTCTTGCGACGCAAGAGAGCCGCGATTCGCGCCCACGATTGGTATCCAACCTAACGGAACCGAAGGCAGCTACGCGCCCTTGAACATCAGTCCAAGATGCGCATAGCTGAATTCAGGAACGATCGGTGGGATAACGATCTGAGCAACCTACATCCCTCCCATGTGGCCTTCTGGCGCATTCCTAAAAGCCTCAAAGGCGGCGGCAGCCATCCACCTATGCCGCCACTCATCCAACCCGTCAAGCCCACAGCATTTCTCGATGAGAAAAAAGCTGAATGTCTGGCCGACAGTCTCGAGGCTCAATGCTCGCCCAGCTCACAACCGGTGAGCACCGCTCATCTCCGCAAGGTAGAGAGCGAGGTTGACCGGTTGACACACCTACCCCCACGCGACGTACTCACACCCGCAACGGAAAGCGAACTCGAATCGATAATCAAAAAGCTTAGACCATGGAAAGCCCCGGGCACCGATGGCATATCAAACCGCGCCATAAAGATTCTGCCGACTTACCTCATCAACTACCTAATCCTAATCTATAACGCAGCTCTTTCTAAGAGTATTTTTCCAAACACTTGGAAGGACGCTGAAGTTATAGGCTTCCTCAAACCGGGAAAACCTCCCAATCAACCAACCTTGTACGGTCACATTAGCCTCTTAAAGGCTTGGAAAATCTATGAAAGATTAGGTTTTGACCCGCCTATAAGACTTTATGCAGGCTAATGGGCTTCAATCCGTCAATTCGGCTTTCGGGCCAAACATTCCTGCACACATCAGGTGCACCGCATCACATCAAATCACATCAAATCCAGCATGTTGCGGAGCCAACTTTACAAGGGCGCTTTTCCTCGACGTGGCGAAGGCGTTCGACAAAGTATGGCACGACGAGGCTTATATACAAGTTATATAAGCTCGGCGTGCCAGACCTCTCGTACTCATCATACGAGACTTTCTCTGAAACGAACGTTCCGATACCGCGTCGAGGATCGAAATCTCAACCACACCCGCTACTAGCCGGAGTTCCACAAGGCTCCGTATTGGGTCCTGTCCTTTACCCTCTACACCAATGATATCCCACAATCACAAAGTAAGCACCGCCTTGTTCGCAGACGATACTTGCATCTTTTCATCCAGCACATGTCCTTTTATAATCAACGACGTCTCCAAATCGCAGCCAGATGCTTCGGTGACTGGTTTCGACGTTGGAGAATCGAAATAAACCCTTCAAAAGCGCGGCAGTCTTGTTTACACACAGAATGCCGACAATCCCTCTCATGATCCGACTCTCAGACTACCCAATTCCATGGGTAGATAAATCAATACCTCGGGGTCCCCCTCGATAAAACCCTCAGCTTCGGCCCGCACATCAAGCAGGTCAAAAACAGAGCGTCCTACGTCCTAGGTCGCCTGTTCCCCTTAATGAGTCCCAAGAGCAAGCTATCTCTGCGCAACAAGATGTTGCTCTACAAAACAGTTATCCGTCCCATCATGACTTACGCCAGTCCGGTGTTTGCTCATGCATCCCCCAAAAACATCCACAAACTCCAAACCCTGCAAAACAGGTTCATACGCAGAGCCACGGGTGTGCACTGGTGCGTGCGCAACCTTGACCTGCATGTGGACCTGGAATTGCCCTCGATACATCAACTTTTGAAACAAGCATTCATCCGATTTTTCGACTCGGCTTCGCAACATCCGAATGAACTGGTACGTAGCGCCGCCGCCTACGTACCACGCAAAATAATTCGTCCTAAACATAGGAAACACGCTCGATATAGGCGACCGCGCCACATACTCACAGATCCGGACGACGATATAACGATCGTGCAAGCACGTGTTAAATCGTACTATCGAAACACTTTTTGCCCTCGCCGTCGAGGGCAAACGCATACCCCGTACACCAGATATCGGCACGTACCAGGCCGATTTTCACCCACTAGATAGAACGGTTTTAGCTTAAAAATTAACAAGTCCTAAAGCAACTGATGGAGCCGAGGTTCGGCCCACCGGGGCGCCCTCGATACGTGTTGCTAACGGGTTAGCAAAGGTTCAAAAAGCGACTAACCGAGTCGAGGTTCGGCCCTCCTGGGCACCCTCGATTAGATCGCTGACGGTTTAAAAATAGTGGCAGCCCAGCCGAGGTCTCCTCCTGAGGGACCCTCGGAGCTAAAGCTCAACAAATTAAGAGGAGAAGCCTGTGCACGCTTAAAGTTGCACAGCCCCTCGACTCCGCCGGGTTGTAATGGTAAATTCCACCAACGGAAGCCATCAAATAAACGATAAACGATAAACATTATTATTTCACTTTTAGTTACATTATAGCTGAGCCCATGAGCGCTGACATACTTCTCGCATATGTTTAGTAGCTTCTGAATGCCACTTATCGAAGATGCTAGCAACACCACGTCATCAGCATAGCTGAGATTATTGACACATTTACCGTCAATTGAACACCCTATCCCAGTGCCACTGAGTTCCTCAATGAGATCATTTATGTACAAATTAAACAGTCTTGGCGAGGTTAATCCTGCCTGCCTTACTCCACACTTTAGTTTGTAATCATTAGATAATTCACCTGCCTAGCGTACAACATTAACTTGATGGTTGTACCAATATTCAAAAACACCAACAAATTCATCCGGAAGATTACAATTTGACCAAGTATATCCTAGAGCAACTTTTTTTTTGACTTAGATGTTATGCTTCCAGACTCTTGCCTTTGATAAGCTTCATCTAATACAGGCCATAGCGAATCTAAAGACTAAATCGAAGGCTTTAGATAAGTCCAAAAAACAGGCATATACAGGTGATTTCCTGTCAGAATAATACCGACCAACATGCTTCGTAGTGCGTCATTCAACTTCACATGACGACATAATACCCGAATAAGTAAACTGTCTAATACTTTTGCTGCAGTTGTGGCTAACGAAATAGGCCTGTAGTTGCTGTCCTCGGAAAGATCATCGGTCTTATTCTTGACTATTGGTGCAACCACTGTCTTTATACAGTCAATTGGTAAGTATGTGTGTCGTATTCAGAAAGTCAATAATATAGACAATACTCTGGCAGGTGTACACCCGCATGCTAAAAATGCTCAATTCTAAGCCCGTCGTGGCCAGGCGATTTGCCTGCCTACATGTTTTTAATCACGAAGTCCACTTCTGTAGAAGTGACTTTACACACCGGTTGAGACGACTGGACAGGCACAGCAGTGATGTAAAAGTGATCCTTAAGCAAGTTAGCGATTTTATGTGGATCATTTTCACCCTCAACAACCAATGGAACAACTTGTCTATGGCTTAGTTTCTTCCAGAAACTTTTAAAGTCATTTTTAGCATGATGCGATATCCATTTTTAACTTTTCTGAATTGTTATGGCACCATTTCGCTAATTCTGTGATGACCAAGGCTGGCACAAATCCAACCTTGGTCATCACAGAATTCCGTAAGTTCGATTCCAAATAAATCGTTAGGTTTGGCTTAAAGTCTCCTAAGATATACACAGAAGCTAAATCGGTTCCGTCTATAATAACACTTATTTCACTTAAGCAATCAGTGAACTCAATTAAATTTTCACTACAACTCACTGGCCTATAGACAAATAACACACGCTAGGCGTACATTGTTTCACGATATCACTGACACTGCCTCGAAAGCACTCTCTCGCCATAACAACGCTACACCTCCGTGGGGTCTGCCTCGCATTACGTCAAAGACAAATCCGTTGCCGACTTGCCCGTTGAAACAAAATTATTATCAATTGTACTGAGAAGTAACAGATCATGTTGAAAAAGCCAAGTTTCCTGTAAAGCTAATATGTCAGCTTTTTTAAAAAGCGTACTGATGTGATCCATAGAACGCGTAAATGATTTGCAATTAGAAGTTAAAAATCGATGACTAATTACTTTGATCCATTTCTAGTATAATTCTTATTCTTATAATTGAAGTCTATGAATCTCCTAAAAGCTATTCCTTCAGGCCACATATCGCTCTGCAAAATTTTTCAATTTTTTGTTTTGGTACAAAAATTTTGTACGCGTAATATTCTTTGAGCTGTTTCATATCTATTCTTTCCCAATGTAACAGTAACATTTGTTTTCCCTTTAATATAGTTTTCAATACCCTTAGGAGTAGTGCTTTTATCTACATTATTTATAAATAGCGGAACTTTTATGTCTGCGGCCTTAAACTTGCAGTCGGATGAAGTAGTCGCTATGCCTTTATTTCTAATAAATTTGTTGACATATCTTCTTCTTTGTATTTAAACCATGTCGCTGCTTTTATCTGGAAATTTTCCAAGTTCCCGTTGCACGCGCAACATCTACGAACGAACGCGCAGGTACGCTGTTGTTGTTAGTAATTTCGCGTACATTATTCGAAACCACAGTTGGCCTCACTGCGCCCTTGTTCCGTTCGGTCAACCTCGGCAATTGTCGTGTTAAAACCGCGGTACTGGCCTCCACGCGCGTCGTTGCAGTTGAGGGTGTATAGAGTGAGAGCGCGTCTATAACATTTTTATGCATAAGGGAAGGAGATGGTTGTACACAGCTGACTTTCGCGACGCTACAGTGCAAAGTATTCGAGTCAAAGGTCATATGTTCTACCTCCGGCGTTTGCGCATTATTAACGGCTGATATCTTATATATATATAAAAGAAAGTCGTGTTAGTTACTTCACTTATATTTCAAGAACGGCTGAACCGATGTAGCTGAAAATTGGCAGGGAGGTAGTTTGGAGCCAGGAAAAGCAGATAGGATACTTTTTATTCCGTTCGACAGCATTCCCGTGTGATTTGACATGTATCGTCAGTCACTATAAAACGTGGTATAACAAAAAAGAATGACTTGGAATAACAAAATTGACGTATAATGACAGCTACGTAATGACGTATGGATGACAATTTGATATTTGTAATAAATCAATAATAAAGCTATTTCTATTAAATAAATAATTAACATTATTGCCCAATTGCCCATTCGTATAAACAGTGAAGTGAACTATAAAACTCGCTATGGTTGAAAATTTAAGTTTTTAGGAGAAGTGAAGTTTAATTAATAATGCCGCGACCTAGACGATCGAATCGTTTCCGACAAAGTCGTGATGCAAGAAGAATACGAAATACTGCAAATGAGGACTAAAGAAGAACAAGAAATTGCATGTGAACAGCGCCGCGATAGTATGGCTCGACTTCGTGCTCCTCAATCACGAGATCAAAGTGAAGCAGCCTGTGAAATAGCCCGGTTGGCAATGCAGAATCGTTGAACAAACAACAGAGGTCAACAAATAGATAATTTGCGACGCAGAACAAGATATTTATCAAGTACTGATTTGTTACGAGCAGCGTTTAAATACGATTGCAGCAATGATTACAGCTTGCATACTAGCGTTTGTATTGGGCAAATGGACGTAGTTTGCGAGTATTGTGGTGTATTAAAGTTTTCCAGAGAAACTCCTGGATTATGCTGCCTTAATGGTAAAGTGAAATTGCCATTGTTGACTCCGCCACCTGAGCCATTGTATTCATTGCTTTGTGGCGAAACACAAGAATCACGCTTCTTTCTTGCAAATACTCAAATATACAATGGTAGTTTCCAGATGACGTCATTTGGGGCAGATATTATCGAAGAACAGGGATTTAATCCGACATTTAAGGTTAAATAACTTTTATACTTCTATAGAATGTAGTTAAAGAATAACTTACTTTATCTATTGGTACCTATGTAGTATATTTGCTAATTCTGAACTCTACTCTCCCACCAAAAAAGTGTTTATAACCCAGTTAATACTGTCTGGTTTTTATTTTGTAGATACAAGGACAGATTCATCATTGAATTGGATCATTACTACCTTTCGAAGATACACAGAATAAATTTTTACAAATATATTTCATGAGGCAACATGGAAGAACAACGATCGACGCCTAGAGATCAATGCAGGAATGAAGCGAGCAATTCTTCAAGACTTGCAGTGTCTGCTTCATGAACATCATGCGGTGGTCAGGTTGTTTAAGAGTGCTTTAGAGTGCATGCCAAGTGATGACTATAAAGTTGTCATTAAAGCAGGTAAACGACCATCTGGAACACACGAAAGGACATTTAATGCTCCAACAGTAGACGAAGTTACCATCCTGATTGTTGGTGAACAATTAGAAAAACGCGATTTTGTGCTTACACGTCGCGATACTGGGCAACTGCAACAAATATCTGAAACTCATCGATCATATGACACATTGCAATACCCGCTGATGTTTTGGCAAGAAGAAGATGGATATTTTTTTCATATTAAAATAAAAAATCCATTGAATGGTGAGCATCAGAATCATAATTCATTTCATTTATTTGTGAAAGACACTGATTTAAAATAATGTTTATTAAAAAAATGGTTAATGTCGGTATTGTTTGCTTTTGAAATGGTTAATTATCAAATTTTTAATTTCAGGTGAAGAAACTACAAAGAAAGTTAGCTCAATGAATTATTACGCATATCGTTTGATGATTCGTCAAAATGCTAACAACCATTTGCTGCGGTTTCGTCGATTGTTTCAGCAGTATTGCGTTGACATGTATGTAAAAATAGAAACAGAACGTTTAACATTCATTAGGTTGAACCAAGCCAAACTGCGTTCTGAGGAGTACATCCATTTACGTGATGCAGTTATGCAGCTAATATTGGTCGATTAACTGTTCTACCGGTGACATACATTGGTAGTCCACGTCATATGCATGAATATGCACAAGATGCAATGACATATTTTCGTCATTACGATCGGCCCGATCTCTTTATTACTTTTACTTGTAATCCAAAATGGATAGAAATTACTCAAGGCAAAAATTCGGTCCCTGATGTACTCAGGCAAAAAATTCGGTCCCTGATGTACTTTATTGTTAAACAACGCGTACAACGGAATACATCTAGCATCGAGTATCTAGGAGATCTCCAAAGATACTCGATGCTGGATGTATTCAATCGAATGGCAAAAGCGAGGCCTGCCGCACGCACACATTCTAATTTGGTTAGTGGAAAGAATTCAGCCTGACCAAATAGATTATATCATATGTGCTTAGATTTCTGATTATAAAGTCGATCCAGACCTACATGATGTTGTTACTACTAATTTAATTCATAGACCGTGTGGTGCCATCAATCCCCAATCACCTTTCATGGTCGATGGAAAGTGCTTTAAACGGAGACTGTCACTGGCAATGATGGTTATCCGCTGTATCGGCGTCGATCACAAGATTACAATGGTCGAACTGTCACAACGAAAGTGAAAAGAATGAATTTCGTTGTCAACAACAGTTGGATTGTTCCATATTCGCCGCTTAATCGTTCAAGACACATTGCAACGTTGAATACTGCAATTCAGTTAAGTCCATAAAATATATTTGCAAATATGTCACGAAAGGCTAAAGTGATATGGCGGTTTTTGGATTGCAATCCTCGAATACCAACAATGAAATTTCACGCTATCAAGTTGTTCTTTATGTGAACTGTAATGAAGCGATTTGGAGTATATTCGCATTTCCCATTCATAAACGTCATCCTACTGTTACGCATTTGGCGGTGCATCTGGAGAATGGTCAATGAGTATATTTCACGGCTTAGAATGCTACGCAACGTGCTGAAACACCTCCAGCAACTACATTGACAAGTTTTTTTGCAATCTGCCAAAGTTATCAGTTTGCTCGAATTTTGCTTTACTCGGAGATGCCACTTGGAATGCTTCATCGAAGAATTTTCAAAGACGGAAGTAAAGCGATGCGGTTCCTGGGTATCCAGATGTACGTTCTACTGATGCTCTTGGTCGTATGTATACAGTTCATCCACAAAGAATAATGAATGTTTCTTTTTACGGTTGTTGCTGGTAAATGTGCGTAGACCAACGTCATTTGAGTCACTACGAACTGTAAATGGTGTAATATTCCCAACATATCGTGCTGCATGTGAAGAATTGAAGTTATTAGAAAACGATACCCATTGGGATACGACAGTTGCTGAAGCCATTATCTGTGCATCTCCAAGTCAGATAAGCACATTATTCGCTATTATAATTTCGACATGTTTTCCATCAAACCCATGTTACCTGTGCCACAAATAAAAGGATAATATGTCAGAAGTTATTTTACATCAAATTCGTGTCAGTTCCAGAAATCACGATATTGAGATGAATGAGGCGATACATAGCCGTGCTTTACTCTTGATCGAAGATATGTGTTACCTCATGTGCGGTAATTTATTAATCAGGTTAGGAATGCCAGCGCCATATCGTAAAATGAATGACGCATTTAATCGAGAATTGGAACGGGAACGTGAACATGATCACCAGGAATTAGATTTAGTAGTTCAAACGAAAGTACTCCTGTTGAATTACCAACAAAAGGAAGTTTATGATACTTTAATGAAAGGAATCGATGATGAAAATGGTGGTTCATAAAAGATTTACGCAATAACTCGAGATGTTTGTTTGAAGAAGCAATGATTTCACTTTCTGGCGATTTCCGCCAAATACTGCCAGTAATTCTAAGATCTATGGCTGCCGACGACATAAAAGCGTCGTCGTCGTCAATTCGTCAAATCGTCGAATCTATGGTGCCATGTGAAGAAACTGCAACTGACAACAAACATAGAGTTACATTGCTAATGATACATCTGCTGAAGATTCTCAGAGCAATTCTGACTATCGGTAATGGTCAGAGTACCTGTCGATGAATCGAGCAGATTAATATCATTTACAAATAATTTCTGTAATCTTGTCTCATCAAAAGACGAACTTATGAACAATGTATTTCCAGAAATTATTTCTAACTACAAAAATAATGAATGGTTGAGTGAGCGAGCAATTTTAGAGGCTAAGAATAAATATTTAGATGACCTAAACTACGTAATTCAAAATAAGATCATTGACACAATGCATTCATTCAAATCTATTGACTGCATCACAAATAAAGATGAAGCCACCAACTATCCAATTGAGATTTTAAACTCTTTGAAAGTGCACTTTACCACCACACATTTACGCCTAAAGGTTGGCTCCGTAATAATCATGCGTCGAAACATAAATGAACCAAAACTGTGCAACGGTACGCGTTTGGTGGTTTGAAAATTGATGAACAATGTAATTTACGCTACGATAATGATAGAAAATTTA
This sequence comes from Lamproptera curius, assembly GCA_029286875.1. Classification (NCBI taxonomy): domain Eukaryota; kingdom Metazoa; phylum Arthropoda; class Insecta; order Lepidoptera; family Papilionidae; genus Lamproptera; species Lamproptera curius. The sequence goes on from JAGSMT010000485.1 coordinate 66,260, forward strand.
AAGGTGAGAATTTTCATTCGAGGCTACGATAATCATAATCGATATGCCGTTTGAATTTAAAAGTCTTCAATTTCCGATACGTCTTGCATTTGCCATGACCATCAACAAATCACAAGCCCAATCCTTAAAAGTTTGTGCTTTAAATCTAGAACATTCATGTTTTTCCCATGGTCAATTATACGTGGCATGTTCACGGGTTGGAAGACCATCTGTGTTGTTTGTTTTTGCGACTGAAAATAAAATAAAAAATGTCGTGTATCACAAGGTACTTAAGTGAAGAGCAACCTATGTACTAAAATACAGAAATATTTATGAATGATTGATGTAGAAATTTAATTTTTTTTGTATTTTTTCCAATAAAAAAACCTGCTTATTTATTGACATTTGGCAGAACAAAGTTCGCCGGGTCAGCTAGTTGTATAACTAAAGAGAAAATAATAAAATTATTTTTTAATAGATCCTCTTTAGTTCTTATCAATTGTTCTACTGTTGCATAATTACTTTTAATGAAATCTAGCTCATTTTGCAACCTTAAAATATCTTTAAGCAACTTGGTTACATCCACATGATTGAATGTAACTGGAGGCAATTTATTTAAATCACAAGCCACAAAAGTAGGATTTTTTTCTAGGTTTGTCGTCTTAAATATATCTATAACATCAACCAAGTCTTTGTCACGTTTACCATCTTTAATTTTGCGTTTTACCTTTCGTGTTTGTGTAGGAACCGCTTGAAGGAGTAGTGTTTTGGCCGTCTCAATGTTCTCAGGCAGGATTGCAGTTGCACAAATTCTCACTATTCTTACAATGTCCATTATTTCATGTTTATTTTGCACAAACGTTAACAGTTCATTTAACACCAAATTACAATTACTACATTTAAGTGTAGTCGACATTTTTATATAATCATCTAAGATTTGACAACCGCTCGCGTTATGCGCTCGGCGCTGAGTGATGTTAATCAAACGGTTGCGTAAAATTCTTTACCATATTTTAAATGTGTGAGCCGTTAGTTTAATTGCCATATAGTTTCCGCAATCTTTAAGCTCAACTGTTCCCTTCTAAAATAGAATAAAAACCTATTATGCAAAGAATTATGTACTTGGTTACTGAAAGTTGTTTTGTTATAAATTTCTTAAAGCCATGGCTTCAGCTCCTCAGGTTGTTATAAAATTTTACGTTTGAAACATTCCTCGTGATGGCGATTTAACGTTTGGTTCCGTTTTGGTTTTTATTTGAATACATTTTAAGTGATCAGCGTCATCACCCGTTGACTGCTTGGTTTTAATATATTCTTTTTGGTCTTCACCATATCATTAACTGATTCATCCCAGTAGTATGCTTCTTAAAAGGGATTTTTCCTCGTGTTTGTGCTGCCTGAGTGCCAGCTCCGACGGCCCTAGAGAATGAGGCTACCCCGAGCCAATATTATTATTGTATAAAATAATAGAAATTGATAGAGTTATAGAAGAACAATTTATAGTTGTAAAAACTCTAAATAACCATGTCGGCGGTCATCTATTGAATATGATAACAAAATAACTTGTCGTAAAAATATCTGTACTATTTGATAATTTTTAATTTTATATTATAACAAAATTTCCGTTGTCAGTATCATATTTGTATATAATTAAAAATTCTTGTCCAACTAAATGTTAGTAATGAAATAACACAAGCGCTTTATCATTAATTCTATAAATAATGATTAATGTGAATCCATCTGTGTCATAATAGAATATTCAATTCCGTTAAAGATGGACAAAGGGCATCGAAACTAATGGAGCTAAATAAATAATGAAATTTTACACATTATACGTTCCGAAGCTCACTCGAAGCGATTAAACTGTAAATCTCCGTCCGGCTCTAGCCAAAAGTACGATAACACTTTATTGACGGGGTTAAAGCATCAGCTCTTGTCATATTATAGCCAAGAGATATATGAAACGCTGTTGCTATTTATACTCTATAAACAACATTTTTTTTATTTATCTCTCTAAATATTGAGTCCCATTTTGAGGAGACTTCATTTAAAAGATAGCTGATATAATTGGTAGTAACTTGGGTAACTTTTATTTGAGGTTAAAACTAATAAAATTGTTCTTAGATATTACCACACTGACGAAGTCACGGGCAATGGCTAGTTATTGCATTAAATAGAACTATTTACTCAATAATTCCTTAATTAAAACTGCACCGTATCTCGTTACAGCAAACTATTTCTAAATTGTAAGAAAATTTTGTTATTTTATTAGATTATTATAGATTTGATATTTAAGCTTTAATATAGCGCAATGCAAATCAACACAAATTTACGGACATACTTAAATAACAGTAAATTTATGTATAATATAATATATTATAATTGTGTACGATGCAATGCAGTTTCACTTTACCGATGTAACAGTTAGGCCCCATAAGGCACTAAGCCTCTGTCCAATTAAGTCATTTTGTGAATCACTGAGGTATTAGGTCGGTGTAAGATTGAACGTTTGACCAAGTTAGTAGGCTTTTAATAAATAGTTAACCCAGATGTTTTAGGCATATATATATATATATCTTACACCTTTATATAAATATATATATATATATATATCGGAGTACTAGCCTTTTTTAGTATTATTAAAAAGCGTCCATTGCAGACGTCACTTTTATTTCCTTCTCGAATGTTAAACGTAAAAATAGGAATATATATATTACGCTAAGTGGGCGTTGGTGACCACTTTTGATCGGTGGCCTGAGCCTAGTTGGCCCAACTAATCGTCTGCCTTCGTACGCAAAGTAAGAAAAAAAAATTTGCGACTATCTATATTACTATACATTTTATGTCCACTTTTACGGCGTTTATCGGTTTCATTGTGTGCTTTCACATTTTTTATTTGTTTATTATTTACATTTATTGTCCAAAACGTTTTTAGCAAAAATGTATTAAATCCGCAAAAAATCAATTTATTATGAATTTCAAAAGAAGGAATTATTTTGAAGTTACAAATATGTTCAGGCCTCCATTCCTGAACTAAAAGAACTGAAATAGAAGGAAGAAGGAAGAAGGAAATTAGTTTTTTTTTGTTTTAGTCTGTTTAAGAAATAATAGTTACATAAATATGTTAATATGGTGTTAATATGGTGGTGGTGATGGTCTATAACTAAGTGAGTACAATGGACATTCACTTAGATGTAGTAACAACATAAGAATTCGGAGGTAAATTAAAGGCATTTTTAAAGTAGCTGTGTTAATAAAATTGCCGTTTCCCAAATTTGTATATAACTAAATAAAAATAGTGTACCAAGATTTTATCTTGCTTACTCAAACTCTAATATAATTTATATATAATTTAACTTCCAACGATAAAATGAATCGTAGTTGCTTAGGGCAATGCAGGAATATCGGATAAGCATGTCAAAAATTGGTCCTGGGCGTGTATTCTCTCCGGTCGGGTCGGTAATCCGTCCCAATGGAGTTTGAGAATAATAGAAAAAGGGGGTACCACTTCTGCTTGCGTGTAGACTTGTGCACTATATAGCTCCTGCCTAGTTGGCTGATCTCTAATGCAGGTCGGCCGCCGTAGTCGAAATCTGCTCGGAAAACATTATTATTATTAAAATATATGCTACAAGAAACAATTAAAAGTGTGACAGTAAACCCCACCATCCAAACACCTTATATTGTGTTTCGAAGGTGCTATTTAAAATAATTTATCTTGTTTAATATATTTTTTTCATGTGCTTAAGCAAATGTCATTATACTCCTGTTAAAAAAAATACTTTGATGTTGCATTGCAACAAAAGTTCATGTGCGTTTTCCCCAATTCTTTAAATATTATTGTTTTTCTATATTCATGGAGAATCAACTTTGATTCTTACTCTACATATGTTTGAATCATTTTCTTTTATGATATGGATACATGCTCAACTGGCTGTTACCCGCGACTTCGTTGAAATGGAGTAGGTTAAGTATTGTTATTGAATGTGCCTATCATTCTACGTAGAGTTTAATATCTTTTATTATTATATAACAGTTTAAAAGTACACAACTGCTAGAAAAAGATATGCGAAAAAGAAAAAGAAATTTCATCATTTTATGTTCAACAGTTTAATTTCTTATTCCAACCCCCTTTAACCAATTTTATCGCAATAATTCTATATTCATTCTCGGAATCTATTCTAAGTATGTACAAAATTACATTAAAATAGTTTTAATGATTTGGCAGCAAAGACGGGCGGACAGACAGACAGATAGTGTTACTTTCGTATTTAAAGTATTAGTTTGGTTTGCCATAGTCCAAAAGCACGTTTTATGTCAAAGTATTCCGTATAAAGATCCTTTATCTAGTTGGTGTGTATTTGATTTCCATTTGGTGACATCAGGCACTCGATTTCGTCGCTGGTTTATTTTCTGCTCGATCCGATATAACGTTGCTTTCTCTTTTTATTTTATCATTATCATCAGCCTGGAATAGTCCACTGCTGGACATAAGGCCTCCCTAATACACCCTATCTATTAGAGGTTTTAGACCGTATCCCACCACGCTGGTCCAATGCGGGTTGGTGGGTTGGGTTTCTCGTTTTACTCTGTGATATTAAACTCTACTGCCTCCAGTAGCCTATGTGATAGGCGTGTGCCTTAGAAACTGGAGGTCGTGGTTCGAATCCGCAGAGGACTCAACAAATTTTCATTGTTTGCCGATCACCAATTGTCTGAAAACTAAGATGATACATGCGTCGGATGGGCATGAAAGTCGGTCCACCCACCAACCCGCATTGGACCAGCGTGGTGGGATACGGTCAAAGTCCCTAATGGATGGAGGTGTATTAGGGAGGCCTATGTCCACAGTGGACTATCACAGGCTGATGATGATGATATTTAAGTAATTTTGCATTCGACGTTAGGTTAATGTGCAACTCTTGTCCAATCGTGTTTCATCATTGATTCACGAGTGATAAAATCTTTCAGAAAGATAAAAATGGTATCGCTTTAAAATATTTTACTTTTGTTGATAATGGGTAGAAGTATTGTTTTTATTTGAAATAATCAGGAGAAAGAACGATCAAAGTCAAAATTTAAATGAATTTTACAGATAACACCATCACAAATTTTTAGGGTAAAATATAAATGGATAATTGATTTAAACCTAGATAGCGTGTGACATCAACCTAAGAAATAAGTGACATATAAATGATGGAGTCAGGATCTGCGATACAAGAGTTACGTTTCATTTACAAACACCTATTTGAGCTCCTTGATTGAATTCCTGTAAAATTCATCACCTAAATTATTTTTGTTATAGGTTATCTCTTTCAAAATTTTATACCGAAGATAATTCCATACAATGTTTCCTTTTTAAAAAAGCCAAATTATGTGTTTATATTCTTATAAAAAATATTTATGGTTTTTATAATTTGGATAGGTGGACTCGGATCTATACTAGTACACATACATTCCCTTTGTCAAATGGTCAATGTCAAATTACCATTGAAATATTAAATAGTAAATTAGAATAATATATAAAAGGAGATATAATATTTGCAATATTTATTTATATTTTTATGAAAGTAAATCATCATTCCAAAAAGTTTATGGGTGATATGCGATATAGCGTTCTTATAAAATTTGCATAAAATAAAAATTTTAAATTATTAAGGGAAAAATTATTATGGCATCCGTTTTTAACATTGAAATATATACGAACCTTTATTCTATATATAGCTACTTAACAAAATTAAGAAGTGATATTAATATACATAGCGCTAAGTGTTATGTGCTAACACAACGAATACTATAAGTGAAAAATATATGAAACATGTAACAAATAATGAAAAAAGTAGGCCTTGTGCAGTGTCTTTGACAAATAAATAACAATAAATATTTAAAATAAATGGAAATTGTATTTATATATGCAATTAATGTTTTACCATAAACCCCTGACGAAATTTAAAAGCCTTGATAGTTATTTCTATAAAATTATGAAAAGCGTCTGTATTCTGTTTTATTTCAAAGTTGAACAGAGTTTTACGGTCGGAAACATAACTTGAAACAAAACTATTACGTCTTTTGTTACGTCGGGAAATAAAAGGCTGAATTGTTTGGATCATTT